>PVIR01006838.1:0-35719 GCA_004026965.1 Petromus typicus
ATAAACACCTACTTTGAAAATTTATACTTCAATAAAATGGAAAATGTAGAAGAAATGGATAGATTTCTAGACACATATGAACTCCCAAAGCTGAATAAAGAAGATATAGAAATGTTAAATGCCCCAATAACAATCTGTGAAATTGAAAATGTAATTAAAAACTTGCCAACAAAGAAAAGCCCTGGACCTGATGGTTTTAGTGCTGAATTCTATAAAACTTTTAAAGAAGAGTTAGTGCCTCTACTTCTGAAATTCTTCAATGAAACTGGAAGGGAAGCAGTACTTCCAAACTCATTCCTGGAAGCAACCATTACCCTGATTCCAAAAGCAGAGAAAGACTCATCCAAAAAAAGAGAACTACAGGCCAATATCTCTAATGAATATCGATGCAAAAATCCTCAATAAGATACTGGCAAACAGAATACAGAGAATTATCAAAAAGATTATACACCCTGACCAAGTTGGATGCATCCCAGGGATGCAAGGATGGTTCAACATACATAAATCAATAAATGTTATACACTACATTAACAGGTTTAAGGACAAAAATCATATGGTCATCTCAATTGATGCAGAAAAAGCGTTTGACAAAGTACGACACCCATTTATGTTCAAAACTCTACAGAAGATCGGAATAGATGGTCTGTATCTCAAACTAATAAAAGCTATCTACAAGAAACCTTCAGCCAGTATCATACTAAATGGTCAAAAATTGAAACCTTTTACGCTAAGATCAGGAACAAGACAAGAGTGTCCTCTCTCACCACTTCTGTTCAATATAGTTCTGGAAATATTAGCCATAGCAATTAGGTAAGAGAAAAAAATAAAAGTTATAAAGATTGAAAAGAAGAAGTTAAATTGTCATTATTTGCTGATGACATGATACTCTATCTAGAGGCTCCTAAAACCTCAATTAAAAAACTGCTGGCCCTAATCGTCAATTTTAGCTGTGTAGCTGGTTACAAGGTCAACATTCAAAAATCAATAGCCTTCGTATACACAAACAGTAGACCCACTGTGATAGAAATTGGAGAGTCAGTCCCTGTCACAATAGCACCCCACAAAATAAAATACCTAGGAATCAATCTAACAAAGGAGGTAAAAGACCTCTACTCTGAAAACTATAGTACTCTGAAAAAGGAGATAGAAGATGATATCCAAAAATGGAAAGACATACCTTGCTCCTGGGTAGGAAGAACCAATATTGTCAAAATGGCTATACTCCCAAAACTATTCTACACATTCAACGCAATCCTGATTGAAATCCCAACAGCATATTTCACAGATCTAGAGAAAAAAAATTCAAACTTTCATCTGGAACCACAAAAGACCTAGAATAGCCAAAGCAATTCTAAGCAACAGGGACATGGTGGGGGGGTATTACAACTCCGCACCTGAAACTATACTATAAAGCCACTGTGATAAAAACTGCGTGGTACTGGCAAAGTAACAGACTTGAGGATCAATGGAGTAGACTAGAAGATCCGGAAACTACTCCAGATACACTGAGCCACCTCATCTTTGACAAAGGAGCCAAAAATCCTCAATGGAGGAAAGATAGCCTCTTTAACAAATGGTGCTAGAAAAACTGGGCTTTAACTTGCCAAAGACTAAAACTAGATCTAACTCTTTCACTGTGTACCAAGCTAAAATCAAAGTGGATAAGAGATCTAAATATTAAAACAGACACTCTAAACCTTCTGCAAAACAGGTTAGGTAAAACTCTCAAAGACATTGGCTTAGGGAAAGACTTCATGAACAAAATTTCTATAGCACAGGAATTGGCTGAGGAAATCAACAAATGGGACCTCATTCTTTTAAAAAGCTTCTGCACAGCAAAAGAAACCACCAACAGTGCAAAAAGGCAACCAACAATGTGGGAAAAAATCTTTACCAGCTGTTCCTCAGATAAAGGGCTATTATCTAGAATATATAAAGAGCTCAAAAAAATCAGCCCACCCAAATTTAATGACCCAATTCAAAAATGGGCATCTGAAATGAACAGATATTTTTCAGAGGAAGAAGTAGGAGCGCTAAGAAGCATATGAAGAAATGCTCAACATCATTAGTCATTCAAGAGATGCAGATGAAAACAACATTGAGATTTCATCTCACTCCACATAGAATGGCTGCCATTTCAGATTCGGCCAATGGCAAATGTTGGCAAGGCTGCGGAGAAGAAGGAACCCTTCTCCACTGTTGGTGGGACTGTAGACTTGTACAACCCCTGTGGAGTTCAGTTTGGAGATTCCTCAAAAAGCTAGGATTGGAGGTCCCATTTGACCCGGCCATTACCCTGCTATATGTATATACACACAAGAATTAAAAGACTCATATGACAGTGACATATGTGCATCCATGTTTATAGCAGCCCAATTTGTGATTGCTACATCTTGGAAACAACCCAAGTGTCTACCAACTGGAAAGTGTATAAAAAAGCTGTGGTTCTTCTACAGAATGGAGTATTACTCTGCCATAAAAAATGATAAGTTTGAATCATTTCTACTTAAATGTACATATCTTGAGGATATCCTCATAAGTCAAATAAATAGGGCACAGATAGGTACATATCGCATCTTTTCTCTGGTATGAGAAAATAAAGATGTAAATGAGTCCTAGAATTGTATGTTATATATTGTGAAATAGAAAATGCTCAAAGTAAAACAGGGTGAAGGGGGAAAAGTGATGAGATTATAACAAAAAAGTAAGGAAACAAATTTTATGTATATGGGGGGCAGTAGGGTGGGTGGGGCTATGGGAAAAAATGAGAATTAAGTTGTGTCTTATACTGGTATAAATCCCCATTATGTAGTGCAATCATGATGCGTTTATGTAATGTACCAATAAAGCTTAAAAAATTTAGAAAGAAAGAATAAATTTGATCAAAGACATGAAATATTTATACAATGAAAATTAATTTAAAAAATCAAAGAAGGTACAAAAACATTAAAGGCCATTGATGTTCCTGGATTACAAGTATCAGTTTTACTAAAATGTGCCTATTTCCTCAAAGCAATATATAGATTCAATGCTAGTATTATCAAAACATTAATGATATTCTTCAAAGAACTGGAATAAAACTTTTAACACGTATGTGTACCACCAAAAAAACAAGTCCGAGCTATCTTGAGCAAAAAGAACAAAGCAGGAACCATTAAACTAGCTGACTTTAAATTATTCTACCAAGTGGTAATAACCAAAACAGCATGTTATTAACATAAATGGACACATAAAACAACAATACAGAACTGAGAGCCTTGTCATCCCCACATCTGAAAATCAATTGATTTTCAGCAAAAATGCTGAGAACACACATTGGAGGAAGGACAGTCTTTTCAGTACATGGAGCCAGGAGAGTAAGACTTATCTAAGAAAAAAAATAACATCCTATTTCTTACCAGTTATAAAAATCAAGCAAAAGTACATTAAAGACTAAATGTGAGACCTGAAATTATCAAACTATTAGAGAAAAGAGAGATCCTTCAGGATACTGGAATGAGCGAGGAATTTCAATTATACAATGGAATGTTATTCAGCCATTAAAAATATGAAACCCTGTCATTTGCAACAACACAGATGGAAATGAACATCATTATGTTAATTGGAATGTCTGGCATAGAAAGACAAGTACTGCATGGTCTCATTTCATATATGAGTTTCATAGAAGTTAAGAGGTTAGTTAAGAGGTTAGGGAGAGGTAAGTGTTGTGAGATGGGAAACGGCTAATCTACAGGTTGTACATGACAGTTAGATAGAAACAAGATGTTCTGGGGTGCGATGTCATATCGAGTGATTATAGATAATAATAATATTTGGTACATTTCAACAATCTGGAAGAAAAGATTTCAAAAGTTTTCACCATAAATAATGAGCAGATTGATTTAGCCTGATTTTAAACATTACAAAGTATATACATGAATTAAAACATTGTCTGGTATTCCATTAACACTTTTATGTTTTTCATTAATATTGTATACTTTTATATTTTATGTATGAGTCTAAAATTACCTTTTCAAAAAACTCTCAGAGTATATACAATCCGAAAAGATCTGGAAGACCATTAATGTAGAGCCAAGCTTCCTGCAGTGTGACACTGGACAAGCCTTGTCATGGAGCTCAAGAATGACCTCATGTGAGGTCCATAACATTCACTGGTGCAACACTTATCCCTGCTTGCACCTCCCTCATCCGGCCTTTGCACTGTCCTCCTGTGGAGCTCTCAGCCCTCATTATGCAGCCCTCCCCATAACCTCCCATCCTTTATCTCTTTTGGGGCCCTCTCTTGGTCCCTGACACTGCACTCCATTTGCTTCCTCCTCAGGGCCTTTCTTTAATTGTCAGTGCACTGCCATTCCAGCCCCACTTCCTGCCTCCTCCAGATTTTCCTCTACAGCTCTTTCCAAGACTTCACTTCTATCAGCACTCTATGGTCCTTTATGAGTCACAGCCTCCACCTGCTGAGAGTCTGTCACTCCAGACTGTGTTCCCTAGTTGTAGATTCAAATGGACCAACATCATGGAAATGAATCTTAAAACACACAGCTTTAAACATAATACATATGGATATACAACAAGGTATTCAACCCAAATCCTTCATTCTATGCACATGGATAAAATACAAACATGTGCTTAGATAAAAAAAGAAATACTTGGGAGATGTTCTACTGATGTTTTTCATTGAGACACCAAGAAACAGTAAGCCCCTCTGTATCACAAGCATTTTCTCTATCAGTCAGCTATTGCTGTTTAACAAGAATCACCAGTAGTGCAGTAAGTATTTACTTCACACACATACTCATAAACCAAACATACATACAGCAGTAGGCTGCTTGAGCTCAAATAAACCTGTCCGAGTCCAAGTAGGAGGCTGTCTTTCAAGCTGTAGATCTACTTGGGGTTGTCCTCTCAATATGTCTGGGGTCCAGCCTCTCTTGCATGGGTTAATTCTGGGCCTAGAATGAGTGAGCAGCAGCTACTCAGAGGAAAATCTCCTCATGAAAATGGCAGGAACATGAAAGGATGCAACAGAAACATGTGAGAACTCTTTAGATCTAAGCTCACAACTAGACCTATGGTTTGTGAAAGCTTCATGCAGTCATAGATGGGACTTTTTCAGAGGTGGCTGAATCTAGGGTATGTGACTGATTCATGGTACAATGCTATTAAGGGTGTGTGATTACTAAGCCGGTACACTGGTTGGCTTGGCAGCGTCCTAGTTCTGGTAGCCTGGACACAATCTAAGAGATGGAAAGAGGTCTGTCTTCGCTTGCCTTGTTGCTTTGCTCCCTTCTCCCTGCTGTGAACTGCTTCTCCTCTGCAGTGCCCTCTGCTGGGCCACCCTCCCTTGGGGCTGGCCAATTGCGGACTAAGACCTTTACAGACCGTGAGCTAAATAAACCTTTTTCTTTTAACTTTGGGCATCGGGTGTTTTGTCTCAGCAGGGGACAAGTAACTAAGACTTGTTGTGCTTCAGAAAATGGCAAGAACAACAGAATAAGTATATTCAAAGGAATAGAGAGTATTTTTAGGGAATTAATGGCAATGTGCCTTTTATTGTATTAAAATTTCTAAAAAGTTAATCATTCACCGTATTTTTCGATCATTCCTCATATGTATTACGTCTAATCTATTGGCAGTCAGCAGCTATTCACACCTCCTTCTACTATATTTTACTCTAACACAGATTCTAAAAAGTTAAGGACGCCTGTCTCTCAGTAAACACAGGGAATCATCTCCAGCATTAGCCCCACACCAAGATGAGCAGATACAAAATAAATCAAGCCCCCATATAAAGTGATACAGTATTTGCATATGGTCTACGCACATCCTCCCATATATTTTAAGTCACTGGCAGCTCATTTATAATACCTAACATAATGTAAATACATTGTTGTGCTATACTGCGTAGGAAATCATGAAAAGAACAGATCTACACATTCAGTACTAACGCATTGTTCCTTCATCTGTTCAATCTATGCTCTGTTGACTTCAGGGATGAGGACCCACACGTACAGAAGGTCAGCTGTGCTATATGCCTCACACTGTCATGACCTCACGTCTGCACGCAAAGCAGCTTCACTAATGGGAGGCCTCGTACGAGGCAGAGAACAGGTCCCCGCGGCTTTCTGCCTTTGACATGCGTCTGCAACAGAGTCCCGATGTTCATTTTCCACCTGGGAGGCTCTGCGAGGTGCATCAAAGGGGACTTCCTGGCCCTTGGACAATAAGTTCCAGTGGCAGCTCCTGAGAGTCCAGCTTTTATAGATAAGATTTCCTTGTGTCAGGTTTGTGACCTTCTGACACTTACTTCTCCTCATCCAGTTTTTCTAGCGATATGTCAAGCACATGATGCTCGGAACTCGGGACCTTTCTGTTCAAATATTCAACGGGGCTTCTGTTTCCTGCTCTGGATTCCGCTAGGTAGAGCATGGTGCCTTCCAGGCCTGACTAAAGTAGCCTCCAGGTAAGAAGTGCAAGTTTCAAGAGGAACCATGCTCGATAAATCCCTTATCAGGAGATGTTTTATAATGAACACTGCTCAACTTTTGTTCTCTTTTTTGGCTAAACTGGGACCAAAAACAACAAATGTTTGCAGGGCTTCCGTGAGCAAAGAAGTGAGAATGCAGGAAGCAGCCCCAGGCTGCTCCCGGCCCCGAGCCGTCCTCCTCTTCTGCTCGGCTGCACCTGACCACAGGACCGCCCCGGTGCCCTGGAACTCTCCAGGCTGACGCTAGGAGACTCCAGACTATTCCCCCATCAGTCAGACCACATGGACAACGCCAGAGGTTAGCCACCACCCGCAGATACTCCTCAGAAATTATAAGAACAGCTTCTCTGTAATAGAGACAGGGCAAGGATTCGAGGACGGAGAATGATTAATGGCCCTTTCAAAGTTGATGGAAAGCAAGTGCAATCTGCATTTTGGGTGTTGATATTTTCTCACACCACGACATTCCCACATGGTAGCAACCTGGGGGACAAAAGCAACAGCCTTGTCTGAAGGAAAGGGGGTGGGCCCATGTTGTCCAGTTGCTTTGGAGGAGAGCACGCATTTCGAGAAGTGTTGCCATCGGGGGCTGTGGGCTCCTGCCGTGTTTGGCAAAGTTGACTTCTCTGCAAAGTCCAAAGGTGATATATTTAATAGGCGGCTCATTTTCTTTCATCTTCATGGTAAGTGTCTAATCCCAAAGGCAGTTCTTAAATCAAAACACAGCAGGTAAGAGGAGATGAAGATCCCATCAAACTGCTGCTGAGACAGAGTGAGGAGAGAGGCTGAAAAACAGCAGAATGGGATTCGGCTTCTGGAAGAGGAATAAAAAGAAACACAACTGAGGGGGAAGCTGGGAGGGAGGGAGGAAACGGAGAAATAGAAGCCACAAAGCAAGCGGTATGAGTGGGATGCAGACAAGGGACCCATCTCCAGGCAGGAAGGTGAGCACTCGAGAAAGGTACGGCAGAGGCGGGAAGGCAGGCACATCCACACCACGTGGGGCCTCCCGACGGACGGACGCCCGGCCTGCAAGGCATCTGCGCCTGAGGAGCCTGCTTTTAAACAGTAGAACTTTTCCCACAAGTAAGACCTGCACAAATAGCCACCGAACACTACTGCAGCACTAATCGAAAAGCCCAGAGGTAAAAGTTAGGCCCCTAGATTTGGATTTTTTCTCTAATTAGAAAAGTGACACATGTCCATTGTGGAAAATATAATCATAAGAAAGAACAAAGGTTCCATTCAGCCCTACCACCCAAGTAGAACTACTGCCTATTTTCTTCTTTGTATAGATCTTTCTGAAAAAAAAAAATTAGAATGTTTAGTATTTGAAATTGTATGTTCTCAATTCTTTACTAGATATTATACAGTACTGTATTTTCCTGAATCTTGTGAATATTCTTTGAAAACATGGTTTTACAATGATAGTTTCTATTCATTTATATAAATATTTCAGAATTCTGATTATTTTCTTAGCATAGAGCACTGAAAACTAAATTGCTATGTCAATAACAATTTTTACTTCTAAAGTTCTTAATGTTTCTTTCCAATTGTTTTCAAGAAAGTCTGCACCACTTCGCTCCTCCCCTGCAGCGGAGAGGGTGCACTCCGGTTACTTTTAAAGCAGCCAGGCTCTGTCAACACAGCACTACTGTGACAATATAGAAAGAAATCTGAGAGCTTTAGTCCTGCTTCTGTGTCTTTAGGAAAATTACTTCACCTATTCACACCTTGGTCATCTTTAAGAACACACTTCAAGTTCTAACACACTTGGAAGTTTTAAATAAAAAAGACATTTAAAAGCATGCATGTCATATTTCACCCAGTTAGTACAATAGTAAAGACACAGTAGTGTTAAATAAGTGCATATACTGTTGAAAATCTGTTCAGCACTTGCCACTGGCAGAAGATATGACTCTTGAGGAAGGTCACTAGAACATTCTGCTCAGAAAGGGATTCCAAGTGTCCCGCTCACCGCCATCTTGCCATGCCACAGGCATGTTGAGAACACACAAGGTGCTTTACAAAGGTACACTGAACATGCAAATGAATTCACAGGGAAATTGTTATTAACCATATACACTCAATGCTCTTGTTGCCCTGCAGTACTCCTTGCGCCACCTGCAGGTTACTTGTACCCTGCCTGAGTGGACAGCTATCCTCACACTGGAAGATTCTCATCTCTAGCCCCTGGGCCTGTCTGTCTGAGACTCCATCAGTCCCTGCAAGGTGAGCCCAAAGAGTTAAGGGCCTAACGCCTCGAAGAGCAAGTCTCAAACAGTGCAAGTGGGAGCAGGTGGAGGACTGCCCCGAGCCCCTCGCCCTTTGGTCGGGTAGTTTGAGTTACATTTTAGTCTCTCAGGGAGTCCTCAGCAGTGGCCCCAGTGGACCCAGCAGTAACCTGCTCATTAACACATCCTCTTTTCTGCACACCTTCACTTTGCATGCTGGCACCACCTCCCAAAATAAACCACTCGCACCTAAATCTCCACCTCACAGTGTACTTTTGGAAGAACTCAAACCCTAGAGTTGATGTTTGCAAAATTATAGATGTATTGCTTGCAAATGTATCCCCTTTTTTATGAGGAACAACATCTTTTCATTCCTGAAGGTAAGAATTAGACTGGTAATCTTACTCAGAGGTAGTGATTTAAGTGAGCCAGTGTGTGTGTGTGCATGTGTGTGTGTGTGTGTGTGTGTGTGTGTGTGTGTGTGTGTGTGTGTCTCCAAAACAGCCTCAGTCTCAAGACTGATTTGATAATTGACGTTCTGAAAGAAGATGGAAAGCTAATTACCTCAGACCATTCAAAATATACAGTTAAACAAAGAAATATGTTTTTTTTAGTACTGGGAATCAAACTCAGTTCCTTATGTTTCCAAGGTAGGCATGGTACCACTTGACAGAGGACTCATGTCCCTCAGATGCTGGCGAGTGTGAAGAAAATAAAGCTCCAGAAGGGGGGAGCCTGGTAGAAAGAAGCACCCCTGATGGCTGCTCTCAGCACTCACTCTGACTGGGAGGCTGCCGAACACTGGAAGCCTGCTTTTAAATAGTACGACTTTTTCCAAGACTAAGGTACACACGAATGGCTGGGACCACGCACCCGCCTCAGATGCGCCGTGGAAAGGGCTGCCAAACGCTCAGTCATCAGCATCCGTGTTTTAATGTAGTACTTGAAAAAATTAAAATCAAGGTAAAGATCTATGATGAAGATAATGTTTATCTAAAATTAATAAGATCTATTGGGGCTAAGATTAAGGTAAAGCAAGTAAGTTGGTCATGGGGAAAGGGGGTCCATCCTTTCCGTTCCCTTTTTCTTATGTGCCTCTTAGTCAGTGAGGCCACTTTCCTATCCTGTAATGAAGGACTCTGTATATATCTCTGGGCAATGAAATGACTGTGCAAAAACTCCTTTCTCTGTGGTTCTTGTAGGCTGGCCTTGAACTCATCGTATAGCCAAGCCTGGCCTTGAACTCATTATGAGGCCCAATGTGGCCTTAAACTTACAGAGATCCTCCTGCTTCAGCCTTCTGAGTACTGAGATTACTGAAGTATATACCATTATGCCTGGATTTTTTTAATGGCTCTTTATTACTTAATGTCAAATTCAGTTCTAATGAAGAGCAACGATGTATTGGTTTGACATAATTATAATAAAAATCCCATTACAAAAAACTTTAACTTGATAAATTGATTCTAAAACTTGAATCGATGAATAAGTAAGCAAGAACATATTAAAAAAAAAACAGGAGTTATTTTACTGAGCAGGAAAAAAATTATCAAGAACCAAAATACTGATTGGTTCTGCTTACTGTCTGAGCCCCAGCTCCTAGTGCCACGGCCCCTTTAGCAGCTCCCCAGCAGTATAAACAACTCACACTTAAACCGATCGTAGCAGACAAAAATTGTTTGAACAGACAAGGGTCTTGAAGGAGGAAAGGAGGGCAGGAGTACCCAAGGGCAACCATGGCCTGAGGAGTTCGGGAGATTAAAGAAGTGGGAGCCATCCCTGCTCCGCAAAGAGTCGTCCTCTCTCCACCCCGAGGCCCCTGAGGTAGTGGCCGCCTTGCTGCACACCCTGCTAGGGGGTGACCTGCTGCCACCGTGCAGCCTGCCCTGTGTACACTTGACAAACACCTGGTAATAGAGGGCCAGGACCCAAGTGGAAAAGAAGGTGGACATCAATGAAACTGCCTAAGGAAAGCGATATCAAAGGCACGGCGTGTAGCTCAATGGTAGAAAATTTGCCTGGCATATGCGAGGCCCTGAGCTCCAACCCCAGCAAAAGAAAAGAAAAGAGAGAAAGAGAGAGAGAGAAAGAAAGAGAAAGAAAGAAAAAGAAAGAAAGAAAGAAAGAAAGAAAGAAAGAAAGAAAGAAAGAAAGAAAGAAAGAAAAGAAAAGAAAATGATCTCTAGAGTAATGGAGGCAGGTTTTCCAATAGTATGTCCTGTTCCAAGTCAAGCACCTCAATTTATGGAGCTGCACAAGAGGAATTTGACCAATAAAAAGGAAAAGTAATACCCTTCCTTTCTGTCTTTTTGTGGCTAGCTTGAGATTTAAATGTACCTGTCATCTGTCATTTAACATTCTTTCACATGATTTAAATAAGAGATAGGTTCTGTTCCAAAGCACAAAACCAAGGAAAGCCAAAGCATAAAACCAATACCTTTTTTTTTTTCAGATGGAAAAGATTTTCTATCAGATGGGGAGATTCTTAAAACCCCAGAGCTACATCTTTGTGCATATTATGAGTCTACTCATTTTTTTCTCCAAGAATGAATTTTTCTTCCTGTGACTCAATCCAGGCAGTCAAAAATGGTCTAAAAGACTGTCTAGTTTTCCTGACCAAATGTGTGTAGATTATAGAATTGCTAGCTATCGAGTGCACTGTGTTTGAGCTTTACACTCATTTCATCCCCCAGTTTTATTACCAGCTTTTTTCATATAATTTTCTACTCTGCTCAGGGGACAGTTGAGAAGGTGGTGTGCAGTTAGAATTAAAATCTGCCACTTCCCACATAATATGTGTAAATAGAGTGATGCTATTTGCATTTTTAAAGGCAGCCACTCTAATTCTCTTAAGTAGTATCAGAAGACCCACGAATTAATTTAACCCAATGTCTCCCAACCCTTCACATTCCATAGGATTTTTAATTAATGTGAAGGGTTAAACATCTGGATTTCAGGCCTCCATCTAATGTTTGCCATTGGGGACAGCTGTGTATGGCTGAATGCTTCCTTAATCTCATTCTTCAACCTCTAGGAAAAGCAAACAAAACAGAAAATTTCTTCTGGTTCCTGCCTTGGAAAAGAATGTCATGAACAGTATAATCAGAATCAGACTACAGCACACCGGAACTATGTGCTGTAGCACCTTAACTCTAAGTTGTCTAGCTAAGGTACTGGAACTTTACAGAGACTGCAGGCCTAGGTACTATTGAAGAACTATCAGTGTTGCTGACATTTGTTTTAAAAATTATAATTATAGGGTACAGTTTTGAAGTAATAGAAAATATATTGTGTTCACTAATATACACAAATACTAATGTCAGCCCCTATATTGTCTCAAGTCTTCTAAACTTTTGGAGTCACTCTACTATTGAATATTAAGTTATCTGAGCCCTTGGATTAGTCAGGTTAACCTGGAACTTGCTGCGGTAACAAATGAGTCATAAATTCTCATAGCAATTATTGATCATTCACATAAAATCTAACACGAGTGCTCCTGTAAAGAGGTTCTCCAGTTGGCTTTTCTTCTGGTAGTGCTTCTAGGACTCAGGATTGTATACCATATGATCACTCCTTCTCTACTGGCTCTTCTGGATTTGGTTGCCTGATTTTTAAAAAGTCAAAAGTGTTGAGAGTTACACGGGACAGTTTAGGACCAGGCCCATATTCAGGTAATCAATATGAGTTTGATGACACTCCGATCCATTTGCATCACAGCCTCCATGCCAGGCACCACTAGAACTCGGAGCGTCCTCTCCCGCCAGAGTTTCTCAGAACTCTCTTCCATGCACTCTGTACTTTTTCAATGTGTATTCCCACATTATTACACATGCTCACATCAAGTATTCTACATTGTACACAGCAGTGATTCTCAACTGAAGGAGACTTGCCTGCTCTCTAGAAGGCATCTGGCAATACCTAGGAACATTTTTCGTTGTCTCCATGAAGGGGAAAATACACCTCTGTCTCTGGTCCAGCAGATAAGTAGCTTGGAAGTCACTGTTTCTCTCCCAGAAAAAGAAAACACTGAAGCAAGTGAAACCAACAAGTCTTTTTAGATCCATTGGAGTACAGAGGTCAAAGGACAAACCACTGCCCCGGAGCTGAGAGAGACAGTCAGGCGGTGCAGCGGGAGCAGAACAGCTGGGGTGGGATGAGTGTTCCAGGGTCTACACTCTTGTTGGCTTTACCTCTAAGGACCCCCACCAGGTTCTCACAGTTAAAATGGGGGATCCTGAATATTCTGCTTTTCAAGCTTGCCCTCAAGGAAGACTATTTTATCTGAGCCTAACTGATTTAGGGGAAGGGTCTTACCTAGGGAGGTACTAAGAAGCATACAATGAAGTCACAGCCAAGGAACACAGGCCCACTGAAGACCAGACCTAATCAGAAGACTACAGAGCACTCTTCCTCTCCCTAAACCGCACCACCGCATCCACAAGACCCAGTGTAATAAGAAGAAACACAATTGAAAGAACTGCATGTTGCCAACCTGACTTAATAAATCTCTATGGAAACTCAAAGAAAAGGACACCAGAGAAAACTAACTTTTAACACCTGTGGCTACAGTAAACACAGCCTAACTCCTAGCCAGATGCACAAAACTTCAAACAAAAGGCCTGTTTACCTTGGTTCCTTTTATCCACTACATCATGCCTGGCTTTTTTAAAAATTTAAATCTTTATTGGTACATTATGAATACACATCATCATCACATTCAACATTGAGAGTTTGTACCAGAATATGACATGACTTGATTCTCATTTTTCCCCTTTCTGCCCACCCTGCAACCCCCCCACCTCATATATATAATCCTTGTTTCCTTTTTTCTTTATTGTTATCACATTCTTTTCCCCCTCATTATTTACCCCTATACTCTCTTTACTTTTAAATATTTTCTATTTCACAATATCAACTATGCATACTACAACTCACTTACAACTTCATTCTCTCATACTGGAGAAAAGATACGATATTTACAGATCTGTGACCTATGTCTGGCTTTTGACAAGACTATATATAATATTATTTATCTAAGTATTTTAAAAAGCAATTTCTTTAAAATGATATAATCCTAGTGGAGAAGAAGTTGAGGAATATGGTAACACTTTACAGAAGAAATACAAATGATTAATAAATGTGAGAGAGAATGTGCAAGCTAATAAGGAATGCAAATTAAAACAAGATCCTATTTCTACCTTTCAAATTGATACTATTTATAAATTATAGTACTGTGTTGACAACTGTAGTGACATAAGCACCCCACTGCCTTTTTCAAGCCCTATAAATGTATAAGATTTCCTGAAGCGCAATTTGGCAGTGTGAATCAATGACCTTAGGAAATCACTATAAACTTGACACAATAGTTCTTGGACTCACACTAAGAAGACTGTGAGAGAAGTACATAACGATCCATGTACAGGAACTGTCCTTCCAGCTCAGTCTATTACAGAGAAAAACTGAGAGGGGGCTAAATTGGGGCACTTTTACTTACTAAACCTTTAAGCATCCATGGAACAATATGTTTTCAAGAAATATTTAACCACAAGAGAAAATGCTCCAAACATAATGGGAAAAGCAGGATATAAAGCTGTATATTTCATATCCTAATCTTATACTGAAATGCACAGACGAAAACAATGAAAAATGTTAATAGCACTCTACAATGAAATTACAAATGGTTTCTAGTTTCTTCATTTCTTCTCAACACTTTCACCCATGTTTCCTACAGTAAAAAGTTTTTAGCTTTATAATCACGAAATAGCAAATACAGTGAAATAATCTTTTTTAGCTTTATTGCACAGCTAGAAGGAAATTCAACCTTGATTATTTGCAAAGTTGAGCACGTTTTTGTCAGACGGAGTAGAGCCTGTCGGCATTAGGACTGACTCTAAGTCAGTTATCCACCTGGGCCTGGAGAGTTTTCCACATTCTTACTCAGCCAGACTCCCAGTTCTGTGTGTTCCACATTATTCTTGTCTGTGGCATAACATGGAAGTTTGAAGAATTCACATGTGATTTCTCAGAAAACATATTTGATTGGTAGATCCATATTCTATTAAAGAGGAGAAGTAATGAGACCTAAAGTAGAGGATTCTTTGAAATGTATTCATTTTACTTCCAATTGTTCAGAAATATAAAAAGTAAAAAGGAAGCATGCTCCTTGGATAAAAAAAAAAAAAAACAAAAAACAACTGATCCGATGTTCAATGAGGGTTGCTGCTCTGGGTGCAAGATGCTGTGTAACAAATCACTCCAAAGCACGATGACCAAAAACAATAATCACTTATTATTTCTCATAGTTTTCTGAATTTCAGTAGGGTTCTGGCACAGGCTGTCCTGATGTTGCAGATAAGACTCGAGCCAGGGCTTCACTCACCCTGGGGCTTAACCGGTTCTGCAGCAAGATTTCTTTCCAAGATGGCGCAAACATATGGCTGGGAAACTGGTATAAGCTGTTGTCTATAGACCTCAGTTCCAAAGTGCGCCATACCTAGATTCAGAGGTATCCTCATAGCGTGGTGGTTGGCTTCCCCTGGGGAAGTGATCTAAGGTAGAAACTATAGTGTGTTTTTATGACTTAGCCTGGAAAGTCACAGTGCCACTTCGGCAATGCTCCTATTTGTGGCACAGTCCACCCCTCTCCGTCGTGGGAGAGTGGTCATGCTCCCAGCCTTCAGGCCTAGTTCAGGGCTTGGCATACACCAGATTTACACCAAGAAGGTGTCAGAGGACACTTCTCAAAACAGCCATCAGATTCCACAGATTGTCAAAAAAGGTGCCAAATATAGAAAGAACACAATACAGAAGGCACAGTCGTTCAACAAATGGTACTGGTAAAACTAGATATACAAATGCAGAACAAAAATAAATCTTTGTCTCATGCTCAATATAAAAACCAACTCAAATAAATTAAAGACTTAAATGTAAGGCCTAAACATATAAAACTACTAGGAAGCACATGGAGACAGCTTCATGACACATTGGTCTGGGCAGCAAGTTCTTGGATATGACCCTAAAAGCACAGTCAAAAGTACATTAATGGATTAGATCAGATTTTAAAACTTCTACACAGCAGAAGAAATACTCAACAGAGTGAAGGAATAACCCACAGACTGGGAGAAAACATTTGCAAATACTATATTGGACAAGAAGCTACTATTCAAACTACCCAAGGAACTCAAACTACTCAGCAATAAAAAACCAAATAATCCTCCCAGCAAGAGTGGCTACTATCAAAGACACTAACAAAAAGTACTACAATCAGCACCACATACCACAGTGCCGGGCGTGGTGGCTCACGCCTGTAATCCCAGCACTCGGGAGGCAGAGGCAGGAGGATTGCTGTGATGTGAGTTTGAGGCTGAGCTCAGGGACAGCCTGAACCACAAAGCGAGACCCTGTCTCAAAAACAAAACAATAAAAGTACTGGCAAGGACGCGGAGTAAAAGGAGCACTTGTGCACTGCTGGTGGAGTGTAATCAACAGAGCCACTGTGGAGCACAGTCTGGAGGCATCTGAAAAGCCAAAACACCGAAGCAGCATGACCCGGCAATCCCATTGCCAAGTAAACACCCAAAGGAACTGGATGAGTATGTCAGGTACCAGCACGCTCATGCACACTGCAGTGTTCCTCACTGTGGCCAAACTTGAAAAACAGAAGTGTCCATTAATGGATGAATGAATTTTAAAATAGCCTTTCAAGAGCAAGAAACCTTACCATCATAGATGAACCTGGACAACATTATGTCAAATAAAAGAAGTCAGGCACAAAAAGACAAATACTGTTTGATCTCACTTTTATATGAAGCCTACAAAGGTCCACTCGCAGGAGCAGAGGAGGATGGTGCTTCTGATGGGCTGGGGAGAGCGGCATGGGGCAGGGACATGTTCAAGAGACAAAAAGTTTCAGGTGGGTACGAGGAGTAAATTTTGGTGTTCTGCACAGCATAGTGACTGTAGTTAATAATTACATTATATATTTCAAAATAGTGAAAAGAATAGATGTGGTGATAGGTTTGTTAAATATTCTGTTTATTCCAAAATATACACATGTATCAAAACTTCACATTGTACTCCAGAAATAAATATAATAATTGTTTGTTAACTGAAATTGAAATAAGACTTTTAAAATAGAATCACCTTAAAAGATGGAAGAAAGATTTCCTCTGTCCCTCAGATGTTTTGGGGGGAGGACCTGAGCCTCAGGCACGCTGCAGACCACTCTGTGGACTGAGAACTGAGTCCCCCTCAGAGGAGAAGGGGGTCTCGAGAGCAAAGTGTCATCAGTCACTCTTCCTCTATGGGCCAATAGGACTTTTGAAGCCACTTTAAGAGAGGTAGGTTTAATGTGCAGCCCAAGCTGTTTTTCCTTTCTTGCAAAATGGAGAAGTCATTAAATTAAAATGAATGAAGATAAATGCTTTTAAAATGAAAAGAAAATTACTCTCTAATATTCAGGCTGATCATATATAAAAAAATCAAAATTTGGGATAGTTACCCTGATATATAAACAAGTATATAATCTAGTAGACCTGGTCCAACATTTTCTCAACTAACAATGATGTTTTAAATTACTTTTCTTCTCGTGGAGACAAAATACACAACACTTAAAGCCAAAAGGAGAAATATTTATTTTGGCTCATAATTGTAGAGATTTCAGTCCATATTCTGCTGGCGCTATGGCGGGGTGGTGTGGCTGCGTGGCACTGCAGAGGGGAATGGCAGGCAGAAGAGCAGCACGTGGCCAACAACCAGCAAGTCTTCCTGCCCCTTGTATCTCATCCAAGCTGCCCGTCCTTAGGTTGGGGCGCACCTCGGGGTGCGGCAGCCTTAATCCCAGCATCCCACCATGAATCGGTCCCACAGCATCACATACCCCACATTCAGTGACCTCTGAAAAGCCCCACGGATGAGCACATGAGGCTTGGGGAGGCATCCACATACAGGCCAGAGCAAACGGTACAACCATAGGCTGACCTGACAACAGTTTTGTGGGTGTGACTTCAGGCATGTGTATAGGGATCCAGCTAAGGGAACATCACAGTAATGGATTTGCGAGCTGTGGTGAGGACAGTAGGAGATCCACACAAAACTGGTCTTGAAGATAGGCATTAAGTGGCACGGAGAGATCTAGCACTTGTGGCCTTTGCCTGAAATGCCACTTGAGACCTTAGATGTAAATCTGAGAGGAGGAACGCGGTGAAGGTTATCGGTCACCATGGTAACATCTCCCCATGAGTTGGTTTCTGCCCGGCCTGAGACTGGCATGGCACATTTGTGCAGAACGAGACAACAATGCTGAGATCGCAAACACGACAAGGTGCCACCGAGCTGAGAGGGCAGAGAAAGAGAGCCAGGGACCTTGAAGGCATTGGAAACAAATTTTGTGGAATCACCCTTTCACAGATGACACAAAAGTGTGGCTGATTTGGTTCCATCAAGAGCAATTCATTTAAATTATTTGAGAAACATATAAATCAATGTGATAAATGCCAGGCGCTGGTTTGAGTACTATATGGGCATTTACTAATTCAATTTCAGTGACTTATTGAAATATGTATCCCTGTTGCAAAATAGGAAACTAAGGCAAGAAGATGTCTAGATACTCGCTGAAGATCATAGTTGGAAAATGAGGCATAGAGAGGTCAGGAAACTTGTGAGAGTAACAGGCTTGGAATAGACTTTGTGGGCGGAGCCGATACCATGAGTTTTCAGTTTTGTTGGGAACCACCCTGTTTGGGAATTTCAAGGTCAAAATTGAGCAGGCCTCCCTGCCTGCAGACAGACTTTAGACTTGACTTTTGTCTTCACCTCTAATAGTAACAGGGACTTAATGGTCCCACATGCTTCAGGGCAGAACTGTGCCGGATCTCCCCCTTCTCAAGGACTATTGCTGACACCTGCCTTGCCCCGAGAAATCCTCATCTACATAACTTCTCTAAGACTATTGTGGGTGTGGCCCTGCATTTCCGGGTATTTTGGACTGTAGATAATAAAAGGTGTGGTAGGCTGGGGTCTGGAGTCCTTGCCGCCCAGAGTAGCATGGATCAGACCCAAGCTCAGTTTTCTCTAAGTCTCATTTCTGCCTATTTATTAATTATTTCGCCGTGTGCCGTAAACTCACAAGAGACTAGAACTTAATGCAAAAGTTCTAGTTACATTCCCTTCCCCTGTTTACTACAAGTTTCTTTGCAGACTTGCTGCCAAATATATCCTGGTGGGGAGGTCTGTCCCTGCAAAACTGTTTTCTCTAGGGCTTTGTGAAGCTAGCACAGGTTTAAGTATGGATGGTGACCACGGTGCCCTTGCTGAGGGTCTGGCCCTCCATCCAGGGATCTCCAGTTGCCATAAACTGTGCTTCTATCATCTTCGTCCAGCCTGGTGAGCAGCCATCACTTCGAGCTTGTTAACAATGCAGCCAATCATAAGAGACTCAAGCCACCCATTTCCCCCTTGGCCCCGCTTCCTGACCATCCCAGGCCTCTGCCCCTCACACAGCCTCCTCCCTAAACACTATCGCCAGTGCTGGGGTCATTAGGGAGAAAGCCAATGAAGAGGAAATGATTATAAAAGTTACATCTGCTATTCAGGCAGCTGTTCTCTTTCCTCATTAGAACAATCAATCATTTTTCAACATCATTTTTGTAACTAGGAAAAGGCTTCATTTATTCTAAGACTAAAGAGCAGGAATGAGGGAATTAAATCCCACAGGTCTTTAGCTGATAGGATTTTTTTAATATTCTGTCCTCACCAATGACCTAATTAGGCTTTCAGAGAATGATACACTTGCAGCTCTCCTGTCTCATTTCCATCTGTGCCCCTGCCTGGCGGAGGCTGCATGCCTCCAGTAGTGCACGACCCCTCTCTCCACCGCTCTCCGACTTTCTGGGAGGGCTTCTGGAGCTCTGAGTGTCATGGACACAGCCCATCACATTGCCACAGAATCCTAGAACCGAGGAAAGTTATCTTTTATGATTATGAGCCTCACCCCCCAGGAGCACACTGACTGTCCAAGTTCAAATCCCAGCTCTGCCCTTTGCCAGCACTTTGATCCTGGGCACTTTCCCTAGCCTCTTGCTGCCTCAGTGTCTTCATCTGTCAAATGGAGAATACCGCATACTTATCCCATAGGACTGACACGAAGCTTAAGTTCATTAACCTGTTTCTGCCAGTTTGAACTACCAGTGGTACGTGCATGACCATCCCACCAGGATGGCATGAGACAGCTGGGCATATCCAGCTGGTGGTCTAGAGCCGACCAGCAGCAAAACACACAAACCATGGCCTCACACGAATGTGTTAAGACTATAGGTAAAGTGCCTAGAACAGTAAATGCCTGGCATACAATAAACACAAAACTTTAAGCATACCTATTATAATTGTTTTTGCTGGGGTTACTGCTATCACCTAGTTCTCCACCTTGGGTGCCTCTGAGCATCTACCACAAACTGAGCATCTTCTACAAACAGCCCTCTGCCTTCTCCACACCTCCACCTGGCTCCTGAGAGCTTTGGAGAAACACCAAACAAATGTGTGCATTTCGAGACACAGTTCCCACCGCAGCCACCGCTCTGACACGCTGTCCACGTCCTCCCCGCACGAGTCGGGTTCCAGCAGCGAGACCAAGGCCAGCCGGCGTCTCAGCGGAGAGAACCCACTCTCTTCAGTAGGTACTGGAGGACTAAGAAGATAGCAGGGTGCACTGAGATACCGCAGAAGGGGTGTCGTGGCCACTTCTGTCATTGCGGAGACAAAGCACTCGACACCCAAAGTTAAAGGAGGAAAAGGGGACGTGAACTCACAGTTTGTAGAGGTTTTAGTCCATCGCCAGCTGGCTCAAAAGCAGGACAGCATGGCAGAGGGCATCGCAGAGGAGAATCCACGGACGAGCAGGAGAAAGCAGCCAAGCAGCCGCAGTGGGCCTCCCTTTCCCTCCAATTCCGTTCAGGTGGCCCCAGACCCAGGTGGGGCTTGTGTCCAGTAAATCTATCCCGCCACACCCAGAATGACACTAAACCGGTTAGCTACTAATCCAGCACGGGCAGGCTCCCTCCCAGGATCACACACTGCACTCTGACCCAGCCACGGCCCGCGAGCCCCACCTGTGGGCGATGAGGCTGGGGGGCATCTAGACACGAGCCAGAGCAGGCAGGAACCGCGGCCAAGCTGAGCATTGGAGGAGCGGGTGTGTGTGTGAGAGTGTGTGTGAGTGTGAGAGTGTGTGTGCGTGTGTGTGAGTGAGTGTGTGTACTGAGCAGCCAGGAAGAGGGGCTGTATGGGCGCAGCCAGGGCCTGCACAGGCCGCACCGCCCTGCAGGGATCGAGGTCTCTAAAGGGACATAGGAGGTGGGTTCTGGGAGAGTTGGGGAAACCGCACCCCAGAAATGATGCCCCCAAGAATAAGAAGTGAACAGGAAGGAATCACCACCATTTGGGGCTACCATGGCCATCTGCTCTTCCTCTAAAGCGGACCTGGCCCGACGACAATGCTTCCGAGAGATCTCTGTACATCTCGACGTGGATCCCGAGAGCTGCTCGGCAGACCACCCCTTGGCGGTCTTGCCGGCCCCCACGCTCTCTGGCCAGAGGAACACACCGCATTTTCCCAGACACCTTTGGCTCTGGTTGCCGGCTGGGAAGCTCTTCTCGGGGAAGCCTCCGTCGATCGCTCCAATTAGGGAGGACCAAATACTACCAGGGCCAGGGGGTGTGGGGGGCCGAATTAAAGTCCTTTGGAGCCACCTACAGACAGGGACAACTCACCCAGCTCCTTGGTCACTAATGGAGACAGCTCTGCGGCGCGCGTTGCAGGACTCCCAGAGTGCCCAGGAAAGACGCGGCGCTGGCTGCCTGTAGTTCGCTGAAAAGGCAACCTCGTCAATCCGCAGATCTCTCCCCAGTGTTTCCCGGGATCGCCTCCAAATGCACTGCGTGCCTACGCTCAGGTTCTTTCAGGGCCTGTTTAACAGCCCTCAGAAAGGCACTTCTGTCTTAAGTTACTGCTTAGTGGGGTTTCGGGCTGTTTTAAAGGAACTTCATCTCAGGGCCGGGGATTTAGCTCAGTGTTCCGGCGCCTGTCTTGCAAGCGCAAGGACCCGGGTTCGATCCCCGGTAACCACATACCATACTGGGCATGGAGACTCACCCCAGCAGCAACCAGTACCACACACCACAGTGCCGGGCGTGGTGGCTCACACCTGTAATCCCAGCACTTGGGAGGCAGAGGCAGGAGGATTGCTGTGATGTGAGTTGGAGGCTGAGCTCAGGGCCGACCTGAACTACAAAGCGAGACCCTGTCTCAAAAAAACCTAAAAAAAAAGGAACTTCATCTCTCTGAGGGCCAGTTTTTATATCACGACAGCATACTAGAATGGCCAGGAGAGCTAAACACACTACTATGACAGCTGGAGACACCAGCACTACTCTGTCGTACGCAGACACAATTCAAGAAGCAGAAAATCGTAATAACATAGTTAAACCAGCAGCACCATTAATTGGATAGAATAATAAACATTTGACGTGTGTGTATGTGTATGTGTGCGCTTGCGCGCGCACGCGCTTCCTGGGGATTCAATAAACTACATTACCTCATTTTTAAAAATTTTTTGTTTTGGGACAGAATCTCATTTAGTCACAAAGTTGCGCAGGCAAGGCTGGAAATTGTGTTTCTCCTGCCTCGGCCTCCCACAGGGCTAAGGTCACAGGTGTGCACCACCATGCCTGGTTTAATTGACATCTATAGAATGGTTCAAGCAAAGCTGTTGGAGCCAGCATAAGGTAAGGGAAAATTATCCTCTTTTCAGTATTCTTCCAGTCAGCCCAGAACAACACAATGGCAGATTGGCGACAAATTTGGGCCTGTGGTGCCCTCTAGTGTCAAAATTATGAAAATGCATCAAATACAGACTCGCGGCAAACCTAGACTTAGAGCGCTCTCTTGTGGTGAAATAATAGAAGTGTCCACCAAATCAGAAAACAAAGAGCCTATTTAGAATTTCTGAAGACGGGCCCAAACCCGGATGAAGAATAGTGGAATGAGTAGCTAATTCTTCCGTGTGCTGGTGCCATCATATACTCAGTATCAAGAACTTTGGGGGCCAGGGAGTTAGCTCAGTGGTTCCAGAGCCTGTCTTGCAAGCTCAAGACCCAGGTTCGATCCAGGTAACCACATAACAATACTGGGCGTGGAGACTCACGTGGGCGTGGGCTCAGCAGCAACCAGTACCACATACCACAGTGCTGGGCGTGGTGGCTCACGACTGTCATCCCAGCACTCGGGAGGCAGAGGCAGGAGGATTGCTGTGATGAGAGTTTGAGGCTGAGCTCAGGGCCGGCCTGAACTACAAAGCGAGACCCTGTCTCAAAAAAACCTAAAAAAAAAGAACTTCGGGACACTTGAAGAGGCAAAGATTTTGTTTAAGACCCTAAAAGTATGAGAAACAAAAGGAAAAACAGACAAATGAGATTAGATCAAATTAAAAATGTCTGTGTAGTGAAGAAGACAAACCAAAACAATGAAGAAACAAGCTACAGAATGGGAGAAAATATTTATATACTATAAATCTGACAAATGATTAAAAACAAAGAATTCAAATAACTCAGGAAGAGAACAATCCAGTTTAAAATTGGGCAAAAGATCTGAATAGATATTTCTCAAAATAGTATATAGAAGTCACCAACAGGTATACGAAGAAATTCTCAACATAACTAACCACCAGAGAAACGCAAATCCAAGTCACAGTGAGATGTCACCTTCTTCCCCCTGATAAGAAGTCCAGAAACAAAAGACAAACCCACGGCTGGTGAGACTGTGGAGTAAAGAGAACACTTGGATGCTCTTGGTGGTGGTGGAATTAGTATATCTATGATGAAAAATAGTAGAGAGGAGCTTTTAAACCTTAAAAATAGAACTATTGTAAGATCCGCAATCCCCACTCCTGCGTACAATTTCAGAGGAAACAAAATCAATGTGTCACAAACATCTGCACCCATGTCGGCATGTTTGACAACAGCCAGGAAATAAAATAGCCTAATCATCCATAAAGTGATGGAGACCCAGAAAGTGGTACATATGCACAAGAGAATGCTATTTGGCCATTAAAAAGAACTTAGTCTTGTCGCTTGTGACAACATGGAGACCATAATATTGAGTGAAAGAAAGCCACTTACAGAAAAGCAAGGACCACATTATCTCATACATGTGAAGAATATAAAAAATGTGATCTCATAGAAGTTGACCGTAGTTACCAGAGGTTGAGGGGACGAGGAGGAAGGGGGAGCTAAGGACTCTTGGGTGACCGTAGGTAATAATTTATAGCATATTTCCAAAAGCTAGAAGAAAGATTCTGTTTTCACCATAAGAAATAAATCCACCCTATTTGAAGAGATAGATACACTTAATGTGACTAAAGCATTGCACCTTGCCCTTTAATAGGTATAAATTTTCTAGTTTCAGTATTTTTTTTAAGTTTAAAAATAAACTAGAAAAAAGAAAGTGTGTTATTCATTGCTGTAGCTCCAGGGCCTATAGTAGCAAGCACCCTGACCTACCAACGCGTCCAAAATACTGCCTGCTAGTGTCAGATGCAGCACTCAACAGACATTTGTAAAAATAAAAATCAAAGAAATGAACTATTGAGGAGTGAAATGAAATGGAGGCATTCTTAGATGCATATTAGTAAATGGAAGACGTCGATCTGAAAAGTCTGCATACCATACAGTTCCCTCAATATGACATTCTCAAAAAGGGAGCTATGGACACCGTGAAAGGATCGGTGGCTTCCAGAGGCTGTGAGTAAAGAAGGATGAAGAGCTGGGCACAGTGGTCCCTTGAGGCAGTAAGACGTCTGCGTGACATGGTAGCAACGGGTTATGCTACCACACGTTCAACCAAGTGAACAGAACATACAGTATCAGAAGTGAGCTCTAATGCAAACTATGCACTTTGAGCAACAACAGTGTATAATGCAGTGTCATCGGTTACAACTGATGTACTACACTGGAGGTTGTTGGTTCAGGCTCAGCTAGATGCAAAATCAGAAGAAGGAAAAAGAAACCAAGGCATAAGAGGGTTACAGTTAATAGCAGCAGAGCTAACGCTTGAACTGTGCCAATCAGCCCCTGGTGTGTGGACATTTAGCCACTACACCACCTCCCTCCCACGTTTTTATTGCCATTATTAGCATTATTTTTTTTCAAATAGGCACATTGGGGCTCAGAGAACCATCTGCCAAGGTCCGAGATTCGGTGAGAGACAGAATAAATTCCTGGTCTCCTGAGCTGCTGAGCACCAGCTCTTCCTCTCTCTGCCACCCTGCTGCTGCACTCTCCCGAGCCCTTCCTCGCAGCCTGTGGGAAGATTCAAGCATCTCAGCCTGTGAAGGGGAAACTTGTGTTCGAAGTACAACATTCAAAAACTCAAAACTTCCTGAAGCCAAACTCTCTCCTTTTCCTTTTTAATCTGGATTTAATCTGGAAAGAGAAGAGAATATTTACTAATGCAAGTTACCAACAAACAGAAGGTGACATAACGTGCTGCGGGACTCCAGCATCTGTAACACGCTGGGCTTTGGCCACAATTGCATGTTTTCGTCAGACACACAGGATGAGTGCAATACTGACCCGAAGGAAATCCAAGTGTAAACACGGCCAGCAAATGGCAAGTAGAAGAAGATGGATTTTTCTCTTTTTCATTGAAAAAGAGAAGATATCCACTGACGCATTAGAAAAGGAGAGTGTTTTGTTAAAAATTCTTTTAAGGCTTGTCCATCTGCAAAATATCTTCTCTAATTCCCTGACCCACTTTTGTCTTGATGAGATAGCCAACGTGCCCAGATGTGAGTGACACTGTCTCTGTTGAAAGCTTTCATTTGATTAGACTCTGGTTTCATTTCATATGAATGTATATTTCCAAGGGCATCTCTTTCCTTGCTTCATTTTCCGTCCTGGCTTCTATTTCTTTCAACACAACCCAAGGCTCTGTATCTTCAGATTAATGCCACACTGCACCAGAATGCATAATTAGGTGCAGTCTCATTTCCTTTAGGTCATGTTCATATTTAGTTATTTTATACATATTGAGAATAACTCAGTATGTATAATCTTTCCTTTGAATTTTTAAGCTGTTAGTTCAGTGTGCTCTAAGATAAATTGGACATTATTCCTAAGGCTTAGCATGCTCAGGTGAACTACCCTAAGACCCCAGGGTTTCAAACAAATGTCTTTCTTTTTCTCCTTTCAGAAAACTAAGATGGGTCCTAAAGTATGTCCCTTGCTATTGTGATTTCTTATTATTTCCTTTCATCCCTAGAAGAAATTTCAGTTCAGCATGATCCAGTGCCTCAGTCACTGGCTGAGCGATGTTTGCTTAAATAACAGCCTTTCCCAGATGGTTGGTGCTTCGGGTCAAAACATAATGAAACTAAAGAGTGACCAGTGCGCAGAAATCCCTGGAGTCGTGCTGGGTATGTAAGCATAATGCAGGTTCATCATAGCCTCTGATTCAGGGCAAACCTGGGGTGAGGTACTCGGAAAGGGCTATTCTTTTCTATTTACTTGCTTTGGAAGTTTGGGGGAACGAAAGTTTCTGAAAGCTAAGAGTGAAAAGGAAAAAGGGATGATGTGTGTACTCATGTTTGCATGTGAGTGATTCGACATCATGCACAACAGTCATAGAAAACATCTTGCTTTTCAAAACAACTCCAGGGGAGAATCTCAGAGATAATACAACTGAACTCTTATTATAAAACCTATGATAGATTTTGTCATCTTGGAGAACATAAGCATCTTAAGGAACCTGGTAAGGAAATAAGCTTGATGGTAACATAATACCTTCTTTTGATCTTATCCTAGTATACTTCCATCAAAGCATTTAACTTATGAAATGTCAAAAGTTCATTTAAAATCCATATTTACTTCCCACATGAAAAAATATCATGGACACATTGAATATACTTGGCATATTTGGAATCAACTAGAAGGAGTCTTTCCAAAAACAGAACACCATTACTCACTACTAAATTTAACATTCCAATATACATCCATCAAGCAAAGATGATTCTCTTCCTATGTATTTTGTTCAACAATTTTCAAGGCACGTTTGCACAGATTATCTCCTTTTATCTTCATCACAACTGTGGAAAGGAAGAGCAGAAGTTATTTGCATAATTTAACACTTGAAGAAATGAAATCCCAGAGAATACAGTGGAGACTCACCAGTTGTTCTCAGAGCTGTGCACTTTTTTCCCCTGGGATGTACAATGGCACTGCATTTCCCAGGATCTCCTAAGGTTAGCAGTGAGTATGAGATTAGTCTTGCCTGGTGGAATGTGGATAGAAGCGATGCATACCACTCCAAGGACTTACCCATTAACCCTCCTGTATAGGCCTCCCTACCTTCTCCCTCATGGCCCAGATAAATGAAGATTAATTGAAGGGCTGGGACAACTGCAAAGCTCTAAAATGGAAGAAATCTGAGTCACCACTTAGGAGGGTAGTTGTCCAGAAAAACCAGCCAGCCAGGAATATGTATTGAATTGTTGCATGAATAAGAAGTACAGTGTTTTAAATTACTGGATAAGCTACAGGGTATAGCTCACTGCTTCACACAGGGTTAATGCTGGCAAATAAATGAAGATTAAACCAAATACTAGACAAGCAGTTTTGTCCTGGTTTTTAAAAATGAGTTTGCTAACATTGGGTAAATCATTTAAATTTTCTAGATCAGTTAGAATAACTGCAATAGCAAATAATTTCAAATACTGTAGTATTTTGTCGGTGACTGTTCGCGGTGTAGGGCCTGGGATAGCCGAAGACAGGAATGAACGGAGTCGGAATGGACAGACAACACACGAACACAAGAGAGGTTGTGATGTTGTTGTAAATTTATTAGGCCTTTTGTGTTTTTTTTTATATATGATTTTTTGGCTTTGTAAAATAAGGGTGATTGTTATAGGTTAACAAAAGTTTAAGGAAAAAACAAGAACAGAAACAGAGCAGTGATCAATCATTTTGACATTGTGTAAGGTCGTGTAAGACAGTGATGATTTTTTCATGACCACAAAAATCTTTGTAGATCAGTGTGTTTTGTACACAACTTTTCTAAGGAAGTGGATCTTTGTTATTTTTTTAATCTTGTTTCCATAGATTTTATGTGAGCATTAATTTATTTTTTTGTACTTGTTGATGTATTTTTGTCAGGTGGCCATGTTATTTTTATTTTAGCTGAAACTATTATGTCTAATAAGGTGTTTTTTGTTTATGTTATTTTTGTTTGGTGAGAAAGCACAGAACAGTTCACAGGGAAAAACAGAATAGTTTAGAAGGGAGAAAGCGGCTTGTTTTTACATACTGTTGGGCTAACTGTGTGTCTCTTGGCGAAGCATACTCAACTCAGGCTCTAGGCCTGGGGAGCCTCAAGCCTCAAGCACAGGGGTCTTCCGCCCGGGACCCCAGTCCCTATTTTGTCACGCCTTATTTGGCGGGGGCGTGGCAGTATTTACAAGTATGACAGACAAGTCAAACACAAACTATTTGTATCTCTCAATTCTGTGAGGAAGGACCTCCTCCTTTTGCTTCTTGTGTATGTTTTTCTAATAGTCCCTTCTTCAAAGATCCCAACAACACCAAAATACAGTGACAGTACCCAGCTATACTGAGCTAAGGGGACTCATATCTGACAACCATCTCTCCTGAGTTCCTTTCCCTCACCATTATACAAGCAACAGTTATAGACCATGTATTCTCTACTGCTGAGATAACCTCAAGTAGACTTTTTTTTTTTTAAGAAGCTGATAAATGAAACTGTCAATAGATGCAGAAAACAGGAAAATAACTGAAATGTCACTAGGTCTGGCTCACGAACAACCATGTCAGAAAAAAACCCCAGAGGTCAGAGGGCATTTCCAGGGCAATCAGAGGTAGTGAGTCCATTAGGTGAGAGGTATTAGTAGAAGGGTGCTTCCACCAGATAGGAGAGGGAGAGGCCAGCAGTTTTTCAGAACCCTGGAGAGCTCCCCAGGAGCATCTTTGTGGTCAAAATGTTTGTTTACTCTGTCATCCAGTTAAAATAGTTTGCCCTTTCTTCTGAACTCCCTAGTAGATAAAGCGGCCTTGTCCCCAATAGGAATCTTAGTCTCTGTGGAACAGGACAAACATTCTTGTCTTTTCTAAGGC
This sequence comes from Petromus typicus, assembly GCA_004026965.1. Taxonomy (NCBI): domain Eukaryota; kingdom Metazoa; phylum Chordata; class Mammalia; order Rodentia; family Petromuridae; genus Petromus; species Petromus typicus. The sequence continues at coordinate 28,897 of PVIR01006838.1, forward strand.
GTTCAAGGCTAGTGTCCAGTGAGTAATGAGGCTGTATCAACAAGTCCTACTGTGAACCAAGTGAAACACATATCTGAGAAAATCTAGAAAAGCACATACTCTGTGATAGTTGATTATGTCAGCTTGAGTAAGAAACACCCAACTCAATTGGATCAGCATAGTTCTGGTGTGGAATACCCACCTCAGGGAAGATTGCATCCAAAATGATATAAAAGGGAAACAAAGAAGGAAGGCTTTTTCTGCTTCTTCAGAGGAGCTCCAGTCTTCACCTTCACCTTGGATGTCATCTGCCTTCTGGTACAGACTCTTTAGCCTCTCATCCCTTTGGACTTCTGATACAAACTTTCACAGGACACTACAGTGAGCTGCAAGCCTTCAACTGGATATTTCAGATCTCCATCACATAGACAACCTTTTTAACTCTTCCCCATCTGATTCTGTAGGTGTTGGGAATGATTCTGTTTGAGAGAAATAATTGCAGCGTCAAAACTGACCAGGCCTTCCTCCCTGCAGATGGACTTTGGGCTTAACTCTTGTCTTCACCTCTGGTAGCAACAGGGACTTGATGGTCCCACACACTGTGATGCTTCAGGGCAGAACCGCACCGGATCTGCCCAACACCTCAAGGACTATTGCTGACATCTGTCCTGCCCTGCAGGATCTTCATCTACATAACTTCTCTAGGACTATTGCAGGTGTCTACCCTACCCTACCAGGTCTCTTAGAATGTATAGCATGAAAGGTGTAGCCGGCTTGGATCTGGGAAAATACAAGGTGTGGCAGGCTGGGGTCTGGGGGTCTTGCTGCACAGAGTAGCATAGATCAGGCCCAAGCTCAGTTTCTCTAAGTCTCATTTTTGCCTAATTATTATTTCGCTGTGTGCTGTCAACTCACAGACTAGAACTTAATGCAAAGGTTCTAGTTACATCCCTTTCCCATTTTCCACATATAGGCAGCCACTGTAAGCCAATCTTGTACACTCTTTTTATACTGTGTCTGTTTCTCTAGTAAACAATGACTGATACATACTGAAAGGGCATCTTCTTTGATTTATTGTGCTACAGACTTTGTCTCTCTTCTAGGTTAGAAGTTGTTGCTTAAGTGTGTCTGAGCTCCAAATATCACACCCTACTGAAACCATATTACTATAAGAGTGACATTATTAAGCCCTATAACCGTAAAAGGAGAACCTCTTAAATTGGAAGACCCTTTCTTTCTGAAGATGTGTCATGCAGCATATAAATATGTATTCTATGAAAACTGGTTCTATAGTAATTAGAGAAAATTTGAATAAAAATACTTGAGATGCCTTTTATATATTTCCCCTCTCTTCATTAAGCACAATGTGATAAACATCTTTGAGTATGTCAGATTTTTTTTAAATTTTTATCTTTATTGGTCCATGATGAATACACATCATAATCGCATTCAACATTGAGAGTTTGTACTAGGATATGACATGACTTGATCCTCGTTTTTTTCCCTTTTCTCCATTTTTCCCTCTTAAGATTTTTCTCCTTCATAGACATGGTACCCAAAGCATTATTACTGAGGTAAAGAGCATGATCAGTGTTATATCTCTTGATGAATATGGCCAAATCCAATTGAGAATGTTTAGTTTTACTTTCATTAATGGTGTATAAAAGTATCGATATTTTTCATATCTGACTATGATTTTTTGTGTTAACAACTAGCATCTAGAACTACTTTGATAAAGTATAAAATGATTATACTAGATGCTCAATAAAGCATCTTTTAGTTTGAAGTGAAAGGTGTAACAGTATGTTATACCCATATATTTCTGTACAAATCACAGTTTGCATTGGAATTGCTTATACCTTTTCTTCTTTATTATTGGGTTATGAATGTGTACATTTAATTTGTTTAAGATATTAAGCCTCTATTTTGCATGTTTTTAGAAGCATTTCCCCTGTGCTGTGTGATTTCATATATACATGATTTTAGTTTTTGTGTGGTCAGATTTGTCAGTTCTAAATGTGATGTTTTATTACTTCAAAGCTTATGAAGAACTCTGTAGACCTCATAAAATTCAGGGGTTTTTTTGAACTAATTTCTTATATATAACTTATCCATCTGGCATTGTGGTATGAAATGTGGGTCTAATCTGACTTTTCTATAATTTAGTGATAGATATCCCAATATAATTCACAGTCCAATCTTTTTACCTAGTGTCTTTCATTTTTACCACTGGCTCTTATAACAGATTGAAATAAAATAGAATGTTTCAAATCTCATGAAAAGAGGTAATGTGATATTAGATGGAATTATTTTACCATTTCTTTTTTTTTATCTTTGTTGAGGATATCCTCATAAGTGAAATAAATAGGGCACAGATAGATACATATCGCATCTTTTCTCTGGTATGAGAAAATATTTTACCATTTCTTGCCTGGATTGTTCCACCCTGCTCATAAAGGGTTTAAAATCTTGCTGCCATAAGTCAAACTTGGCTACATTCTTCATGTATTTGAATACAATACCTTAGCAGCCTTAAAGTGGATGCTGAAATTTCACTTACACAATTCAGATGTGTGATAAAAATGTAGTCTCTGTATGTCTTATCCCAATACACCATTCCTCACAAATCTTAATGTTACTTATTTCCAAGCCCATGTATTTTCTTTGGCTAAAGCTTACATCAATAAAGGCAAACTTTTTACAGCTTTAATTAATAACAAACAACCCCCTATAGCATGCCTGCCATAGGTTCATCAAAAGTGGTCCAGATATTGGGTACCTTTGTGAAATGTTGATCTTGGAAAGCTGTTCTTTGGTGCTGTGGACCCGATGGCCTTGAGGTCCTACATCTCCTACATCCAGATCCCACATCTCCAGCTAGTGAACTTGTGGTCTAGTTATGGATTTCACCTAAAGTTCTAGAAGAGTATTGGTCCACACCTGGTAGCTTTAATTTCATCTCTAGAAATTCCCAAGTATCTGTTACAGCCTCTTTCTCACTCCATGTGAGACAGTTTATCCTTTTACTCTTCTCAAAATCACTGTGCCTTAGCATAGTCTTCCTCATACAAGTTTCCTTGTTCCCATAGAGAGTCTATACTATAGGAGAACTAAGGTTGACTCAATAGTACCTACAAGATTCCCCCTGTATAGCAGAAGTCCACAGTCCTTGGGCCATGAATCAGCCTGCACAGCAGAGATTGAGCAGCAAGCAAATGAGGAAAGCCTCATCTATGTTTACAGCTGCTGACCATCACCATCGTTACTATCTCCTATCAGATCAGTGGCACCACAAACCCTAGTGAACTTGTGGTCTAGTTAAGGATTTCACCTAAAGTTCTAAAAGAGTATTTGTCCACACCTGGACTGTGAACATACAAGGAATCTAGCTTGAATGTTCCTTATGAGAATCCAATGCCTGATGATCTGAGGTAGAGCTGAGCTAGCGATGCTAGCACTAAAGAGCTGCTGAAAATACAGATTAACATCATCAGAGACTTTGACTTCACAGAGACCATAATAAATCAATTGCTTGCAGACTCATATCAAAACCATCAGTGACTGGCAAGTGACAAGCTACATCCGGTGGGAGGCTTTAGAGTGGTGAGTGAGTTGATGTACTTCAACTGTATTATTGCATCTGGTGGAAGCTGAAACTTATTTTAACCTTCACTTTTCCTCTCCATTATTTTATTATCCACTTTACCCACATTTCTTTCCCACACTGTGCATTTGCCATCAGTCACAGTTTTGATAAGCCCACAAGTTAAGCCTAGACAAAAATGAGTAAAAAAATAAATGTTACTGGAGAGCCCCTTGAAAAGAGAGAAATATTCAATGATAAGACACAACAAAACTTTAGACATCCAACCAAAAAAAGCCACAGTTAGAGATAAAGATAATAGCAAGAGTTCTATATTATAGGTTCATTGCAACACTGGAGATTCACATTCTCCAAGCCCACTGTGTATAACATATGGTGATCACTATCCAACAAAGTCACAAAACCTTCAAAACTGCTTCACCACATGGAGATGAAGCACTCTGAAATAAATCACAGCCTCTTTGGAGTCTTTCAAAAGAAAAAATATGAACATGATAAAAAGAAGAAATTATTAAAGGCTACAACATCATCAAATATGTCTCCTTGGAAAACATTGTTTTTAGTGTCTAAGTCATTGCTAAAGTTAAGAAGCCCTTTAGTGTTGGTGAAGATTTGATCCTGCTTGCTGCTGAAGACTTTATTGTGACCTTCAGGACAGACTACAGCTCACAAGGTGACATGTGTTCTTCTTTTGATAACTAACTAGGCAAAATAGCAGAGGACATTGAAGCATAACTATTGAATTGTGAATCTTCACAGGTGTACTGGGTAAGACTCACTTTGTTGGCTTAAAAATGAAACTGACTTACCAGAAATTCTCCTAGAAAAGAACTTGTTCACAAGTTGGGGACTTACTGTAATGAGTCATTGTAGTACATATTCCAACTTGATGAGTTTCCTCATCACAAAACAATGACTGTTTTGTGCAACGTTTTAGAGAGGATGTACGTGAGGATATATTATATCCATTTTTGTTACCATCTAATAGCACAATGGAAGAACTATTCAAATTATTGAATAATCACATATAAGGACAACCAAATTGGTCGTTTCATGTAGGTGTACACATAAATGGAGTGGCTGCTGTGAACGAATGGCTTTGAGGTTTCAGTACTCAGGTCCAAGCTATCCCTACTGAATGTGAGTCTACACACTGTGTCATCCATGAAGATCGCTGGCTGCCTAAAAAGTTCCCTACATTTACATTTTACAGGATGTGATTAAAATTACCTACCGTATTACAGTCCATCTCCTTAATTGATGTCTGTTCACAAAGGTTTGTGACATGATGCAAAATACACGTCTTCTCTTACACAGAAGCAAAATGGCCTTGTAAAAGTTGACACTGACTAAAATTTTTGGATTAGCAGCACTGCTTCAGAGTTTTCACCTGTGGCAGCACACTTCTGTGACACAGGATGGGCTGCAAAACTTGCTTATTCATGTGACATTTTCAACATTGAACTCCATCTGTCACTTAAGAAGAATGGAAACTGGGTTCAAGCCAGCAGCCACAATGGCCGCATCCGAAGCCAAAATGGGAAGTTATGGAGGCAACAAGTGAATACTGGTTTTTTTTTTTTTTTAACATGTTTGAAACATTACCAGAGATTTTGAAAGAGACTGAGCTAGGGCTTTCTTTATCCAGACTGATACATGATCACCTATCTTAGCTTTAAAAGAGTTTGAACATTGCTTCCCAGCCACAGAAGACCCCAAAGTGAGAAGGAATGGATCTGTTAAACTCATTTGTTAATAGACCAGGTGAATTGACTTTGTCCATGCTAGAATACGAACACGTGAGATCACAAATGATATGAGTCTGAAATGTATGCTTGAGACAATTCCAAATCTCCATACATTCCAGATTAAAGTCAAGGCAAAATAGTATAAGATAGCCAAAAAGCACTCCAAATCCTCCTTCCATTTCTACCATCCTATCTTTGTGAAGCAGGGTTTTCTACAGTGACAGTAACCACAATGAAATTACGGAGCAGACTGGTCATAAGAACACACGTCAGGTGTCAGTAATACCCCATCACCACCAGATGGAACCATCTAGTTGCAAGAAAAGAAGGTCAAGCCTCCCACTGATTCTGTTACAGTTCAGTTGTATAATTATCTCACCATGTATTACAATGTGATAATAGAAATAAAGTGCATAATAATGTAATGCCCTTGAATCATCCTGAATCCCCCTCCCAGTCTGTGGAAAAACAGTCTCCCCCAAAATCCCTTGCCCGGTGCCAGCCAGTCAGTCCTCTGCTGTTGTAGAGGACTGTGTTGGTTTTCCACAGTGATCCTACTCACCACCAATTCACATACCCCTCCAGCTATTGTTTATCGGTTGCTAATAGATTGCAGATGTTTCTTTCTGTGAAGCATTTCATCCAGCTGAATGAGATCCACTTCTGCCCAGGAAGTTTTAACCACTTGCTCTTTGAGGGTGCAGCCCACCACCAATGACTGAATGGTAGAAGAGTGTAAAATTCTTGTTGCTGTGAGTGAAAACAACTCTGGAGCAATTCATACCACAGAACTCTTTGTGGGATGGGGCTAGAGATGGAGCTACATTAAGAACACATCCTTGCTTAGACCTTCCCCTGTTGTGTTCCTCTTTCCTCCCTCCCTGTCTTCTCAGAGCAATCCACTAGTGAACAGCCTGCACAAGAACCCATCTCCAGCTCTGCTCCCATTGAAGACTACCGAAGTTATGCATCTTGTTATGAGAATGGACAATCCTATCGCCTTGCTAATATTTATTCTAATGACTGACATCCTTTTTTCCTACTGTGCAGTGTACATCACATATTAAACTTCTGCGGTGATGTTTGAGTATTTCATTATATTACTTTGGTCTATTTGAAAAAAATACTACACTGTCTTTACTGTGGTGTTGGGGATTGAACTCGGGGCCTTTGCACTGAACTATGTGCCCAACCATTTCTTTGTTTTTCATTTTGGAACAATGTAGCACCTGATGGGCTCAAACTTGTGATCCTCCTGCCTCAATTTCCCATGGTGAAGGAATTACAGCATGCCTTCCCACACCTAGCCGTATAAAGTCTTAATTACTGTGGATCTGTGACAGTCTTCTTACACATTGTTTCTTTCTTGTTCTCCTGTTTGAAAATATTAGTAGCCATTCTTGGCATTTTGCATTTCCTTACATATTTTAAAATCTGTCTGTTGGGTTCATTCAAAAATATATTAGAATTGCACTGAATTTTGAGATACATT
>PVIR01006838.1:35819-48580 GCA_004026965.1 Petromus typicus
AATCCTCCTGCCTCTGCCTCCCGAGTGCTGGGATTACAGGCATGAGCCACCATGCCCGGCACTGTGGTATGTGGTATTGGTTGCTGCTGGGTGTGGGTCTCCACACCCAGTATTGTTATGTGGTTACCGGGGAATCGAACCCGGGCCCTTGCGCTTGCAAGACAGGCGCCGGAACCACTGAGCTAACTCCCCGGCCCTTGAGATACATTTTTTGAGAATTGTTATCTTTTTTCCTCATATTTACAATGGTATATCACCCATTTTAGCATTTCTTTAATGTCTTAAAATAAGATTTGATCATTTATCTCTAAAGGTCTTACACATTTTATGAGATTTACTCTTAGGTATTTGATATTAATTTCACTTTGTTGGTGATATGAAGAAATCTATTGGACTTGGGACTTTAAATTTGGGTGGGCTGATTTTTTAAAGATTTTTATATATTCTAGATAGTAACCCTTTGTCTGAGAAAAAGCTGGTAAAGATTCTTTCCCATATTGTTGGTTGCCTTTTTGCTCTGTTGGTGGTTTCCTTTGCTTTGCAGAAGCTTTTTAATAGAATGAGATCCCATTTGTTGATTTCTCATGCTATCGAGGTTTTGTTCATGAAGTCTTTCCCTAAGGTAATGTCTTCAAGAGTTTTACCTAAGCTGTTCTTCAGCAGGTTTAGAGTGTCTGTTTTAATATTTAGGTCTCTTATACACTTTGATTTTAACTTGGTACATGGGGAAAGAGATAGGCCTGGTTTTAGGCCTTGGCAGGTTAAAGCCAAGTTTTTCCAGCACTATTTGTTAAAGAGGCTATCTTCCCTAATTAAGGATTTTTGGCTCCTTTGCCAAAGATGAGGTGACTCAGTGTGTCTGGAGTTGTTTCTGGATCTTCTAACCTAGTCCACTGATCTTCAGGTCTGTTACTATGCCAGTACCATGTAGTTTTATCACAGTGGCTTTGTAGTACCGTTTCAATTTGGAGATCATAACACTCCCTTCATATCATGTCCTTGTTTCTTAGAATTGCTTTTGCTATTCTAGGTCTTCTGTGGTTCCAGACAAATTTTTGGACTTTTTTCTCTATATCTATGAAGTTTGTTGTTGGGATTTCAATCGGAATTGCATTGAGTCTATATAGTAGTTTTGGGAGTATAGCCATTTTGATGATCTTGGTACTTCCTACCCGGGAGCAAGGTATGTCTTTCCATTTTCTGATACCTTCTTCTATCATAGCAGCTCAGTTTGTGATTGCTAAATCTTGGAAACAACCAAAATGTCCATCAACTGGAAATTGGATAAAGAAGATGTGGTTCTTTTATAAAACGGAGCATTACTCTGCCATAAAGATAAGATTGAGGCATTCATACTCAAATGGTGTACCTTCAGGACATCCTCATAAGTGAAATAAATGGGTCACAGATGTGTAAATACCGTATTTTTTCACTGGTATGAGAAAATGAAGATGTAAATGAGCTCTAGTATATATAGTAGATATTGTGGAATAAAAACTATTTAAAAGGAAATAGGGTGTAGGGGTAAATAACGAGGGGGAAAAGAATATGATAGTAATAAAAAAGGAAACAAATCTTATGTATATAGAGGGTGGGGGGTTGTAGGGTGGGTGGACGAATGTGAAAAAATGAGAATCAAGTCATGTTATATACTGGTACAAACTCTCAATGTTGAATGCGATGATGATGTATGTATATAATACACCAATAAAAATTTGAATAAAAAAAGAAATACATTGGATTTGGGAATACTGAGGTTTTACATTCAAGTATTGTACTAACTTCTCTTATTAATCCAGTATCTGTCAGAAAATTTTCACTTACTATTAAAATAATCATTTCATCTTTAAAAATGACCATTTTCTATTTCTTCCTCAGTCTTAGGATTTTTTTCCTTCTTATATACTGGTCAGAATAGTGTTCACAATGTTGAGTAGCATCCTTCTTTTGTTCCTGACCTCCAAAGGAGACTTTTTACCATTTTGTCATTTAATAAAATGTAGGACTTTTGGACTGTGAAGACATTCTCTTCTTCTTCTACTTCTCTAAGTATTTATCATAAATGAGTGGTTTATATTATCGCATTAAGTCTACATCTATTGAAACAATCATGTGATTATGTTTCCTTACTCTGTTATATGCCAAGTTATACTGTTTGATTTTTTTTGAGTCCACTTTACTTTTCTGAGTGAAAGTTTAATTGGTCTTTATCATATTTTACAAACACTCGTAATATATGTCTTCTGGTACAGTGAGTATACATACTCTGGATTTTCTATATAGAAGTGCAACTGCTGGGAAATAGAGTTTGGAAGTTTATTTTAAGGAAAATATTAAATTTTATTTCCGATGTAGTGATTTAAGGCTTTGGGGGATCGCTAGGGGAAAATGCTCAGCAAGAATTGAACAGTAGGCCTGGAGTTTGGGTAGAAGCCAGAGTTGTGGATTTAGAGTTACCAACATAAAGCTTATATTTGAATTCATCAAAATGGAATGTTCCTTGTTAGGAAAGAGAAAGAACTCTAGATCAACACTTGGAAAACATCCATAGCTAGGAAGCAAGATGACAAAGAGCCAGTGAAAATAAGGTGGGAGGAAGAGTAGGACACCAGGCTTCCAACACTGCAGAGATAAGTGTAAGGAGAGTCTTAGACTTGGTAGCCAAGGGGCCACCACACTATTTTCTTGTTCATTGTAGCTGCTCCTACGACTACTGCTGGTGCTTTTATGTTTTCTTGCCTTTACTCTCTATAAGTTCTTGTGTTACTTTTGGAGCCATTTCAATTTGCAGAACTGTTATCACTCTGACAGCTGCTAAGATCATTCTCTGCCACTACCACCCCCAGAAATAGTCAGGACAGAGTACTTAATGAGCACTTACTAATTATAGCCCCCATCAGTCAAAATTATGACCTGCAAAATAGCAAGCTTTCAAAAGTCAGCCTTAGGTGCACATGTCATAGGACAAAGCAGTCACACAAAGAAAGAGGGGAAAGAAGTTCGCTTAAACACTCTTAACTTTGCAGAATTGGGTATCTGGGCTTTCATAGCTGGATATACTTAGATGCTCTATTTATGGTACCTCTTGCAGCTGTGGTCAACACTAATCCAGGCTCCTTTTTAAATGATCCTGACCAAAAAAAAAAATCATGAGAAAAGAGAAAAAGGAAAAAGAAGAAGAAGAAGCATCCAAGTTCTGTGAATAAAACACTAGACAAAATATCAGATTTCCCTAGTTTACCTATGTTCTCCGTGAGCAGAATGTAAAGCAATGTATTCACTGTATGTTATTAGATGCACAGCAACAACTCTCAAGTATTGAGTAAATGCTACTCTATAGGATAAGTATTTATCATTATTTATTCTATTCCAAGCAAAACAAAGACAATTAATCTTGTAGGAAATGTTAATCAGCAATGTAAAAAATCAAAAGGCAATGGAAAATGGGAGTACAAGATGAGTCATAAAGAAATAATACAAACAACTCCCAAACAAGGAGAAAAAACTAAGAATGAAACCTGTAAACAGGAACACAGCAAAAAATTACACAAAACATACAAGTAAACTATGTTTTTTTTAACTGAAATCTTTATTGGTACATTACATATACACATCATGATTGCACTCCACAATGGGAATTTGTACCAATATAAGACACAACTTAATTCTCATTTTTTCCCATAGCCCAACCCACCCTACCACCCCCCATATACATAACAAAAAAGTAAACTGTGTTTTAATCACTGTCTTGAATAGATAAATAAATCTGTTTATATTGAGTGGATGAAAAAAGCTAGACAGGCTATTTATTAAAAGGTACACCTAAAACATAATGACACATAAGCCAAAATAAAAGATATACTATAGACAAGAATATCTAGACAATAAGAAAATTAATATCAGCAAGGTGTGATGGCTCATGCCTGTAATCCCAGTACTTGGGAGGCAGAGGCAGGGGGATTGCTGACTTTGCTGCTGAGTTCAGGACCAGCCTGAGCTACAAAGCGAGACTCTGTCTCAAAATACTAAAAAAAAAAAAAGAAAAGAAGAAAGAAAGAAAGAAAATATCAGGCAAAACAGAATTTAAAGGGAAAAATCTTTGTAGGAATAACTTAAGACCTAACTTGATAATAAAAAGAACAATAAGAAGCTATACCAATTTTAAAACTGTGGGTACTTAATACTGTGATTTCAAAATATATAAAACAAAATTTCTACAGAAGATTTATCATCATAAGAGATTTTGCTTAATTTTTTATCAAAAAGTTATCACTAAGGTGGGAAATAATGTTTAATAAGAATATTCACATTAAAAACACAGCTTTAACTTTTTCATGAAAAAAGTTTTTTTTAATTGAAATCTTTATTGGTACATTACATATACACATATACATATACATATAGCTATAGAATATAATATAGCACTATATTCAACAAATGGAGAATACATCTTCATTTTGAGATCATATTACATACTTTAACAATTGACCAAATATGTAGTCTATAAAGAGAATCCCTCCAAATCTATAGGATACTGACCTTACATTACTGGTAGAGAGAAATCTACTAATATTGCTGGCTCTCTTTTTTTTCAAGACTGGGTCAATCTCAGCCTCCATATGGACGAGAGGCAGATGACTACCTGACCCAAACTGAGGTCATGTCCGATTTCAAGAAGGCTTTCTCATTAATCAGAAAACATGACACAAATTAAGTCATTGGAAATCCCATATTTTAGAGTTCAGAAACCAAACCATTTAAAAAATTACAATGAGAAATCAGCATTAGTTTTATTTTCTTGTTTACTGCTCTTATTCACTTCAGTTTTCCATCCAGCTGAAAACTGGCAAAGCATTTCAACTGCTGCCTTTCACTTATCTTTTGCTTTCACAGATATCATTGTAATTCATTTGATCCTAACAAGAACCCTGTGAAATAAAGATATCATCATTCTCCTTTTTCAAATGCAAGTACATGAACTTGCTTCTTGTTCATTACCAGAAAAAAAATTTGTTGGTGGTATGTCAGATTGTGTATTGAGAAAAATGTTTTTCTGGATATTCAAAGGTATTTTTTAACACTCACCTGTCTCCATAACCTACCAGCATAATGTCCATTTTGCTTCCATGGAAGCATACTGAAAGTGCTGGGAATGAATGTTCCCTGTGTTAGCTGTCCTTTACTGTACCAAAACACCTGAGATAATTAACTCGCAAAGAGGAAAGGTTAACTTTTGTGTATAGTATTGCAGGTTTCAGTCCTTACTCATCGTGTTTCAGGTTTCAATCCATGCTTGACTAATACTTTTGTTTTAGGTGCAGAGCAGCACTGGAGGACAGAGAAGAATTATTCACTTCATGGCCAGGCAGCAAAAAAGAGAGGAGGAGGAGAGCTTGAAATCCCACTGCTTCCTTTCAGAGCACACTCTTAGTGACCCAAATGTGTCTCACTAGACCTCTCCTTTTTACGTTCCTACCACATCACAGTATCACCAAACTGGGAGCCAAATGTCTTAATCACTTTCCTTGTCGCTGTGACACATATTTCACAGACACAAAATAAAGGAGAGGTGTTTGTGTGTATGTGTACTCAGTTTCAGTCCATGGCTGGCCTTCTTCAAGGCAGAAGCAGTGTAGCAGAGAGGCACAGGAGCTAAAAAGCAGTCAATCCCATGGCATCAGGGAAGCAAAGAGAGAATAAAAGAGCAAAGCATGAGAATACACCCTTTAGGTTACACCCCTACTGACCCACCTTGAACCAGGCCTCACCTCCTAACAGCACATTTAACTATCAACTCATCAGAAATCCACTGATGAGTATAGCACTCCCTGATCCAATTACCTTCCAAAATTCCTCCCCTGAACATATGAGACTTTTGGGAGACATTCTAGATCTGCATATAAATAGTCTTCTAAAATAGGGGCTTTGGGGGGACACTTATCTGAAGCAAGGCACTCCTCAACAGTTTTCAGCCCAAGAAATGAGAGGTTTTGGTATATAAATCTTTGTGTTTCCTGGCCCACAGGTGAGACAAAACCGAAGCAAAATTTCTACGCTGCCTCTCAGAGTTGGTCAGCAGGTACAGCTTCTAGTATCGCCTTGTATTGTCTCTTCCTTCCCTGTCTCACTTCCCTACTCCCTACTAGTACTGTATTCCCTTTATCTCCAATGATGTGCATTTGCATCTTTGTCTTGCTTCTATGGAAACCAAAAATAAGACAATATTTCACTCAGAAAAAATTGTAGCATGTCTTGCACAATTTCTGTTTATTGCTTAACATCAGATAATTCAGTTTTTGATCTTCTGAAATGTAGCTTGGGGTAAAATGTAGCCAATGAACATGTTTAGTGAGCACCCTGGGTGTGCATCGCTGGACAGTGATGGCGTTTGTGACAATAGAGCACCTCAGAGTAGTGCTATGAAAGCCACAGCAGAGGGGAAAGGATAGACTATTAGTATTTACAACTAGAATTAGTGAGGATGTGGGGCTAGGGAGGGGTTAACAATTGCTTGTGTTATAGGCGTCACAAATGATCTGTTTGTGTATACTTTAGAAAGCAGCAGTTCTGTGCTCCGAGACTCCTGTGCAGCATGGGGTTTTGCATGCCTCTAATTTCTTGAGAAAACTGAGACACCCAACATTGTTTCCACCTTCAGGAGAGACTGGTCTTTCCGTCAGTACCTCCTGTAAAAATGATGCCCTTGCCTGGAAAACACTGCCCCCCTCTGTGAGATCAGAGGGGGGCCTATTTCCAGACTGCCCAATTCTACCACTTGCAACATTTTTGGAAGAAATTAAGAAACATTTCTTCTGCTTTTTATTCTCTTTCAGATGATTTGCCACCATTCATAGTGCATTTTGTACAATGACCCTGTGAGGAAACACAGACAAAAGCTGGGAGGTTTGTTGGTGGATTACTTAGTTCAAATTACCCCTCTGGCCTCCGCGTACCCTTCTTCGGACAGAAGAAAGTCTCCAAGAATTATACCAGATCTCTCTTTGAAGTGACAAAACAACGGAAAAGAGTTCAAAGGGATCTTTTATTTTCTAAAAGAATTTAAGATCCTATTTTGCCACTTTGTATTTTAAACAGCTTTGTAAACACCTTGGAATTACATTTATGTTACTCCTTCTGCTTTATATCCCTGTGTTTTTGTTTTTTTGTTTTGAAACAAGGTCTTACTTTGTAGTCCAGGCTGACTTTGAACACACTCTGTAGCCCAGGCCAGCCTCCAACTCAGCAATCCTGCCTCTGTTTCCCAAGTGCTGGGATGACAGGTGTGAGCCACTACACCTGGCGCTGTGGTATGTAGTGCCAGGGATCAAACTCAGAACCTTGCACTTAACAGGCAGATGCCAGAACCACTGAACTAAATCCCCGGCCATATACCCATGCTTTTAAAGGCCAAATTCATTCTAACATAAAGAAGGCTTTCTCTTCAATCAATTTTACTTAATTCTTGCAATGCATGGGTTCTGCTTCTGAGACCACTGCTTTTCATCTCTACTGGGATATCTTCTTGTCTAAATGAAGAACATATAAAAGTTGGCAAGGCATAAGGGATAAAATGAGTAACTAAGTGAAATGATAGACATGTTAATTTGTTCCACAACAGTACATAGTCTGCTAAAAAAAGTGTATATATTAGGAAAAGAAAAACTTGTATAAATATCTTAATACTAAATTTATTGAGACAACATGAGGTTAATACAAGTTAACCTTAGCCTCTAAAATTACAAGAGGTACTCAAAGCAGTGTCCATTAGCTTGCAGATATTTATTATTATGGTGAAATGCTGAAGTGTGTATACATTCTTTAAAATTTAAATCTTTATTGGTACATTATATATACACATCACGGTCACACTCAACATTAATAATTTGTACCAGTATATAACACGACTTAATAGGTATACATTTTTGACACATTCTATGTAGTTTTATTCCTTAAATATGCACAATAAGATGTATTTTTTTAAACTATTGAGACAAGGAGAGAAAGAAAAACAGCAGGAAGAAAGCAGTTAAAATAACCAAAAGAGAACTTCCCTTGTTCTTTTTGCACACATTTCAGAACGTGGCTAGTGCAGGGCCAAGTGTTCGTCCTCAGTTATAACAAGAATAGAGATTCACTAGGGTCTCGTGTCACTTATCCTCACCATCACAAACCTTATTTTTAAATTTTCATTGTTTCCAAACTTCACATTTCATATTAGAAGTCACTTTGGCTGGAAATGGGAGAGGAATTATAGACTAATGACTTTCAAGGAGCACAGTTGTATCTTTTCCTTGGTTTCTACTGTATCTTGGTTTGACTTTGTGTCATCAACATCTGTTTCCTTCTCTGAGTAGAGCCTGTGGCTGACCTTACAGTTCTTGACAGGGCTGTATCATGCCTTGGTCATGCTTTTTGATAAACAGCTGTCTGCTTCTGTGATAGAACGGTCACAATTATAGTATACTTGCTGCAGAAAGCTTCTTCTGAAGGCAACACAGAGTACAAGGGCATCCTTTTAGGACAATTAGGTGATATAGGCCTACACCAGCCAACGGGGAGGCAGCAGAGAGGGTCCTTAATATGCTCATGCAGCTGCAGAAGGGACCTCGTCCTTTCAGGGCTCAGAGGGTCACTGCTGGAAAGATACTGAGCCCTTGCTCTAATGACTCTACTGGAGACACTCTACTAAAACTGTTTATTCATGAAGGAGTCAGCCTCAGAGGGCACTGCCAAGTTCATGGTCTTCAGGAAGTAGCAGCAATGATATGCTTCACTGATAAACAACTTGGGAAGGGAATCTTGGAGATAGAATCTTCTTGTATTAGCTTTTGCATCACTGGGATAAAACACCTGACACCTGCAACTTAAAGGTACAGAGGTTTACTTGGCTTATGGTTTCATATCATGGCAGAAGACATGGCAGAGGAAAGCTGCTCATCCCCTGGCAGCCAAGAAGCAGAGAAAGAAGGGTGGAGAACAATACACCCTTCTAGGTCACACCATCAGTAACCCACCTCCAACCAGGCTCCACTTCTTAACATGTTCAGCTATGTGCTCTTCAAGGGATGAAACCATTCATGAAGATAGCACTGTGATGATACAGTCATCTTCCCAAAGCCTCATTTCTGAAAACAGGAGAATTTTGGGGGATCTAACTCATAACATTTCTAGTCTACGTGTGTGAGGGCTCTTGGGACTATGATTTGAATGACATGGATATAGATATACATCCTCTACCCTCAAAAAAAGTAACAGAAAATACTTGGAAGAATCACAGGAAGACAAGGAAGCCACCGACACCAAAGAGCCCAAAGGAAAGTATGTACTAAACTAGAAGAGCAAACAAAGGAAAAAATAAAGAAATAAATGTTGAGGAATACAATGATATGAAACAGTTTAAATAATAATGCATTAACAAGCAATGGATTACAGAAGAAATCAGCAAAGAAATTAAAATTTCCTAAAGTTAAATGACAACGGAAGCACAACATACCAAAGCTTATCTATGGAATACAGTGAAAGGGACCCTAAGAGGGAAGGTTATAGTGGCGAATTTCCATATTACAAAAATAGAGTGATCTCAAAGAAATAACATAATGATGCATCTCAAGGTCCTAGAAAAACAAGAACTGTCCAAATCAGAATGAAGTAGAAGGGTAGAAATGATATAGAGAGCAGGAATTACTTAAATTGAGATAAATATACAAGATCAATGAATCAAAAACTTGGTTCTTTGAAAGGATAAACAAAAATAATAAATCTTTAGCCAAACTTCTAAAGTAAAGAAAGAAAAAAACTTGTACCAGTGCAACTAGAAATAAAACAGTTGAAACAATGGCAAAAGTCAGAGCACTGTAATTGTTATGGCTTGTATCTAGATATCTCCCCAAGCCTCGTGTGCTCATAGATAAGGTTTTTCAGAGATGGCTGGATCTAGGGTGTGTGATACTGCGATTGTGTGTGATGATTAAATGGATCAAGCATACTTCTGGTATGAATAAAAGAAGCCCCGCCCTTGGCGTGGGTGGCACCAATCAATGGGCTTATAGCCTGGATGGAGTATAAAGAAGGAAGGCAGGCTTGCTGCCACTGCAGCTGTGGCTGCTGCTTCACTGCCTTCTGCCTGTGATGCTTGCCTGCTAGGCCATCCTGGCTTAGAGCCAGCCAACCATGGATTGAAACCTCTAAAAACTATGGGCTACCATAAACCTTTCTTCTTTAAACTGGATGTTGGGTATTTTTGATTCTGACCAACAAGTAAAGCACCTGAGCTAATCAGAAATTTTAAAGCCTGTATTCCAATAAATTGAAGAAATTAGACAAAAATTAAAACATTTCTAGACACATATGAATCACCAAGATTGAACCAAGAAGATATAAAAACCCTGACTAGACCAATAATAGGCAATTAAATAGAGTTAGTAATAAAAACTCTACAGTGCTCAGGATGTAGTTCAATGACATCATGCTTGCCTGGCAAGCACAAAGTCCCAAGTTCAATCCCTGGTACTGGAAATAAAACAAAACAAACAAACAAAAAACCCCTACAAACTAAGAAAAGTCCAAGACCTGATAGATTCACCACAGAATTCTACCAGAATATTAGGGGAAAATCTAACAGCAATACTCCTTAAATTCCTCCATAAAGTGGAAAAGAAGGACTACCAAACTCATTTCTAGAGGGTAGAATTATTCTGATACCAAAACCAGACAAGGACTTAAAAACAACAACAACAACAAAAAAAATACAGGCCAATTTCCTTAATGAACATTGATGCAAAAATCCTCAACGAGATTCTGGCAAAAAGAATCCAATAAATTACCACAAAGATTATACACACATCATGATCAAGTTTACTTCTTCCGAAGGATGTTGGGATGGTTCAACATGCATAAATCAAAAAAATATAATACAACACATAAACAAAAAGCAATGAGTACAATTACACAATTATCTCAAAAGAGACAGAAAAGGCCTTTGATAAAAATCCAACATTCATTTATGATAACCAAAATTACCTTGATTAAAACAAGTATATAAGGAGTTTACTACAAACTGATAAAAGTCATTTATAACAAACCCACTGTCAACATCATATTATATTAGGTAAAACTAAAAGCATTGCCTCCAAAAACAAGCAGACAAGTGCTGTAGTCAATGTTTGCAAGGAAATAGCTTTAATATAGGAAACATAAGCTTATAAAAAAATTATAATATTTACCCAAAAAGTCAAATGTACAAGAATGCAAAAGACCTGTTAGATTCCGGAGACCCGAAGAATCCAAGAGCCTGGATCCCACAGGAATGTCTCACATGAGTTCAGCCGGAGGACTAGAGCCCTTGGTAATGTCTTATGCAAGTTCATATCAAGAGGCCAAGGAATTCATGAGGTAAGATGGAAGGATCTGTTCCAGAAGGCTAAAGGATCTGCCCTGGACCCAGGAAACCATGCTTAAGACAAAGATGAAGACCAAAGAGGACAACAGCCAACGCAATGACAGTGAGGACCTTCGAGAAAACCAGCAAAGAAAACCCAGCAAAGCTTCTCCCGGAAAATCGGCAGTAGGCAAGCTTCTTCTCCTGTTCTCCTTTTGTGTTGTTCTGGCAACAATCCCCAGGTGGGTCTTCAATGCCCAGTACCTTTCGCAGTTCATCTGGGCGTTCCCACTCAAATTGATCATTAACTGATCCACTACAATAAGGATGTCCACTCTGACCACTCCAGTCCAATATAGTACTTGAAATTTAGAAAGAGCAGTCAGGCACGAGAAAGAATTAAAATGGATATGTGTAGGAAAGGAAAAAAGTGAAACTATCCTTATTCAAAGTTGACATGATGATCCTCTACACTGAAAACCCAAAAAATACCAGAAGACTCTAAGAACTAGTAATTGAATTCAGGAAATTTGTAAGACACAAAATCTGTATTAAAAATGTTTTAACATCTTTTTACACAAAATCAATACCATTCCTGTATACTGACAGTGAACCTACTGATAAAGAAAGCAGGAAAACAACATCATTTGTACTAGGCCCACAAAATTAAATACCTAGTCATTAAGCTAACCAGGTGAAATAATGATAACCAGCTTTTATAATGAAAAACATAGCAGTCTGAATAAAGGTGTTTGAAGAGGGCATTAGAAAATGGAAAGTATTCCCTCTTCCTGGATAGACAGAACCAATGTCAAAATAGCCATATTACTAAAGATTGATTGGTCCATTTTATTTTCTATCAAAAATGATATACAGATTTAATTCAATCCAAATCCAAACGTCAAGATCGTTCTTCACAGAAATAGAAAAACAATTATAAAATGTACAGATTCCAGGTTATATTAAAAAGCTGCAGCAATTAAAAACATCATGGCACTGACACAAAAACTGAAATGTGGCTCAACTGGAATGGAATTGGGGATGCAGGAACAATGCCATTCACCTTCAGCCATCTGATCTTCAATGAAGGGGCCAGAAACATATGGAGAAAAATCTATTTAATAAGTGGTACTGGGAAAATTGGTTATCCATGTGCAGAAGAATGAATCTACCCCATCTTTCACCCTGTACTAATACCTAGATATAAAAACAAATCTTCTGGATGATAAGGGAAATAAAACTCTTGAAGACACAGGCATAGGCAGGAACTTTTGGAACAGAAACCAAATTGCATAAGAAATAACACCAGGGCAGCGGATTTAGCTCAGTGGTTCCAGCATCTCCCTTTCAAGCTGAAGGTCCTGAGTTCAGTCCCCAGTAGCCA
>PVIR01006838.1:48680-64043 GCA_004026965.1 Petromus typicus
AAAAAAAAAAAAAAAAAAGAAGACCAAAAACCAAATGGACTTATATCAAGTTAAACACCTACATAGTAAAGGAAACAAACAACAGAATAAAGATACAATCTATAGAATGGGAAGAATGTTTGCTAGCTAATTCTTGGACAGAAGACTAATCTCTAGAATATAAAGAGCTCAAAAAATAGACCTCCTCAAATTAAAGATCAAATTTTGTAAATGGGCACTTTAAATAGATATTTCTCAAAAGAACAAATGATCACTAGGTATATGAAAAAACATTCAGCATCTTTGGCCATTAGGGAAATGCAAAACAGCACTGAGATACCACCTTATTCCAGAAAGAACTCAAAAAGTGACAAATGCAGACAAGGACAGATGAAAAAGTAACTTTTGTACATTATTGATAGGAATTTAAATTAGTACAACCTCTATGGAAGTCAGTATGGAAATTCCTCAAAATACTAAAACTAAAAATTGTTTGACCCAGCTGTACCTCTTCTGGATATCTTCTTGAGAGTCAAGGACATCATACTATAGTGACACATGTACGCTTGTGTTTATAGCAGCACAATCCATAATAACTATATTTTGGAAGTGGCCTACGCCCATCAAGAAATGAATGGATAAAGAAAATGTAGTACATATTCACAATGAAGATTTACTCAGTCATAAAGAATATGTTTGAGTCATTTGTCAGAAAATGAGTGCACTATGAGACCCTAATGCTAAGAGAAATAAATCAGACACAGAAGGTTAAATATGGCATGCTTTCTCTCATATGAAAAAACCAAAGTACAAATAATTTTAAAAGTAAAATAAAAAAACAGATGATAGAAAACAGGAAGGAGACTTTGAAAAGGCAGGAAAGGGCTCTATGGATAGGGCCAGAAGGGAGGGAGAGGAAGGAAGGGGAAGTAAAAAGGATCAACGTGTGATATTTATATATTCCAATTCCCATGATGAATGTATTTATCATAAAACACAAACATATACTAATAAAAAATTTAAAGAAAATATTAACAAACCTTATAAGTAAGTATTATTGCAAGCTTCGTAAGTAATTTCTTGTGGAGATGGGAAGGGGATCTGGAGATTGGAAAGACAAGAGGACAGAGATAAAAAGGGAAAGTAAAAATGATTAAGATGTGATGTGTACCAGGCACAGTGGTACAAGTCTGTAAAGCCAAGACTTGGTAGGCTGAGGCAGGAGGATGGCTGTAAGTTTAAGGCGAGCCTGGATTATATAATGAGTTGAAGGCCAGCCTGGACTATGTAGTGAGACATCGTCTCAAAAGGCAAAACAAAACAAAGATGTGATATATACATATACTAATTCTCCAAAGATGAATGTATTAGGAATCATAAACATACACTAATAAAAAATAAAAATATTGGGCCAGGGAGTTAGCTCAGTGGTTCCGGCGCCTGTCTTGCAAGCGCAAGGACCAGGGTTCGATTCCACGGTAACCACATAACAATACTGGGTGTGGAGACCCACACCCAGCAGCAACCAGTACCACATACCACAGTGCCGGGCGTGGTGGCTCACGCCTGTAATCCCAGCACTCGGGAGGCAGAGGCAGGAGGATTGCTGTGATGTGAGTTTGAGGCTGAGCTCAGGGCCAGCCTGAACTACAAAGTGAGACCCTGTCTCAAAAAACCTAAAAAAAAAATAAATAAATAAAAATAAAAATAAAAATATTTTAAAATGGGAAAAAGTGGTATTTTGTCTAAATTTGTATATGTTCTCAGATAGAAAGCACTCCTGAGTCTTAACAAAAGAAGGCAAAAAGTAAAAGGGTAGAGCTGGATGGCACCTCCAGCAATACTCTACCTAGAGAAATAACTCTTCATATAACAAAGTACCTTCAGAAGACCTAAGGGAACAAGGGAAGGGATCACAATATTTGCTTTCTGCAAAATAATGATAAAAGACATGCTGAAGAGGGTAGAACCACAAAGTTGTGGCAAATTTGGGCATAGGACACTATCTAGTGCCAAAACAGCAATAGCAACCACAGGCACAGACAACACAATAATCCAGAATAATAATCCACAATAATCCATTAATCCACAATAATAAGGCAGCTTATTATCTTTGTAAGGACAGACACAAACTAAGCCAGCCTGCTAACACTGAAGTAAATGCCTAATTCTTTAACCTGCGGTGTCATTACATGCACCAAGCTTCAGAAACGCTCAGGTAGTCATTAGTCCACAAAATGCAGCACCGGAAACAAACTGTATGGACAGAGATGTGAGAATCTCTTAGAATTAAAAATAGCGACTTAAGGAAACTCTGAGGAACCTCTAGAAAACTCAAAGAAATAATTCGGTAATTTATCAGAGAAAGTTAACAGATAAAAATAATAAAAAGGAAAAAACCCTGGTGCTGAGACCACAATGAACAAAATTTAAAATGACAGCACCAGCAGAATTTATCAAATAGAAAAGGTAGCTAGGGAGCTCAAAGATAGGCTATTTAAAAAACACCATGAAAGAAAAGAGGAGAAGGAACAAGAAAAGCTTACATGAA
Organism: Petromus typicus; assembly: GCA_004026965.1. Taxonomy (NCBI): domain Eukaryota; kingdom Metazoa; phylum Chordata; class Mammalia; order Rodentia; family Petromuridae; genus Petromus; species Petromus typicus. Next base: position 51,211 of record PVIR01006838.1, read on the forward strand.
CTATGGCACTGCATCAAATGAACAAATATTCAGATTAGTGGGGTCAGCAGGGACTTGAGAAGGCTAAAAGAGTGATGAATTCATTCATGAGCTAACAGAAAACTTCTTAAACATAGAGAAAAATGATCAAAGACCACTAAATAGATTCATCTCAAGTGCAATATACTGTATACTGTAATGAAGTTTCCATCATTTGATGAATGGACACAGTGGAATAATATTCAGCTGTGGATAAACTTCGGGGACATTATGTTAAGTTAAATAATCTGGGCACAGAAAGACAAATACTGAATTACTCATATGTATAATCTAAAGAATTGATCTCATAAAAGTAGAGAGCTGAATAGTGGTCACCAGAAGCTGAAGAGAAATGAGGCAAAGGGGGGTGGCAAGAGGTTGGCCAGTGAGTACAAACATACAGATAGGAGGAAAGAGTTCTCATTGCACAGTAACAGTTACCAATAATACAGTATCTATTTCAAAATAAGTAGAATAGAGGATTCTGAATGTTTACCACATAGATATGACAAATGTTTGAGATGATTGATGTGCTAATTACCCTGATTTGTTCATTTCACAATGGATGGTATGCATCAAAATGTAACAAATGTACCCCATAAATCTGTTTAATTCCATGTTAATTAAATAAGATTCATTTTAAAAAGAAAAAGGTGAACAAGAGAGGAAAAGGAAAGAAAGTATGCATACAACTGTGTGTAATATGATACTAATATAACAAAATCTATTACAAGTCCATTTGGGGACGACAACATCTGATTCAATACAGGACCGATGAGTTGGGATGGTGTTTTACAGGAACATAAATATACAGGCTTGAATTACACACACCAAAAAAAAGGTAAAGCTGTAGTCTTTCAAAATAAAGACATTTATACGAATGTGACTCTAGTTACAAATCAAAGTGCTATAATGAAGATGGGGGTGGATGCTATGGTGTGCCACCCAGATCCCCCTTTCAGGCTCCACTCCCACCCCTCAGTTTCTGTGAGTGCTGGAGGCTGGCAGCTACCTGGGAATAGTCTCACATTCTCCTCCTGCAAACAGCTCACATCCATGGATTGGTAAGCGCAGAAGCATGAATTCTTTTCCCTTTCCTCATGGAGGACAGCAGGGAAGGATCATTTAATGCCTTTGGCGGACCTTCCCTCCATTGAATCCTGATGCCTTGGTGTCAGACCTATCAGCAGTCCTTAGAGTGCCTACTCACATTCTCAAATAAGCACTCCAGGCTCTGCATCTTAATAACTGACACTCTAGAAATCTGTCTATCTGGACACTTCTGTCATCAAGCACACAGTTTGTCAATATGAAAACCATCTTTCGGGACAGGGATTTAGCTCAATGATTCCGGTACCTGCCTTGCAAGCACAAAGGCCCGGGTTTGATCCCTGGTAACCACATACCATAATGCAGGGCATGTTGACTCACATCCACCAGCCATCAGTACCACTTACCACAGTGCAGAGTGTGGTGGCTCATGCCTGTAATCTCAGCACTTGACAGGCAGAGACAGGAGGATTGCTGAGTTCAGTTCGAGGCTGAATTCAGGACCAGCCTGAACTACAAAGCAAGATCACGTCTCAAAAAAAAAGACTTTTTTTCCTGTTAGGCAGATCAAAAGGGCATTTAAACAATTATTGTTGGAAGTCAGTGAGCACCAGTTCATCAGAATGCATTGCCAGGCACCTCAAAAACATATCCATATGCAATATCTTCCTTAGACAGAATCCATAACTTAAGTAAAACAACAATTAGGTTGAAAACATAAGCAATAGAGCACAGTGATATCCACTAAGATGTAAAGTTCATTTTAAGGACACTACATGGAATAAAGTGACTTACTTAGAAACTCACTTAAGTACTGCCATTAAAAATTTTAAGTGTCAGACAGGGCCAGAGCTCATTTGTACCGCCACCTGCTTGGCAAGCACAAGGTCCTGAGTTCAACCCCTGGTTCCACCAAAAAGAAAATAGTGTCAACGTCTTTGGAAATGGAGTATATTAACAACGTAAATGTGCCATCACCTCAGGCTTGGCTTGGATTGTCTTGTTAAAATCAGAGTGAAAGAATAAATATCTCGAAGGGTATCTCAGTTAAGCAGGACCTTAACTAGCCATTTAAGGATAAGGAAAACATATTGGACCATGATGAACCCACGCACACACATACACATGCTCGTGCACACAATCACTGCTCTATTTGTATTTGCGAAGGAGGAAAAAAAAATCTACCTCGTAGGCTGGGATTTTCTTTAAACAAACATTTGAACTAGCTTTGGTTTAAAAAATCCAAAAGGTTTCAAGAATTAAAAACCAAGGATTTCAAGCATGGAAGACTACTGAGGGCTGATTGCCTGTTCAGTGGGGGCACAGCGAGGGTTAAAGAAAGACAAAAACAAATCTGGAGGTAGAGGGGATCTGGAGGTCAGCGCCTCAGACTGAGCAAAAGACAAAGACTTCCTGAGCTCCCCCACTTTTATTAGCTAGTGAGGAGCCCAGGGGGAGGGGTAGTGTATTTTTCCTGGAACTGTGACTGCCAGTAAGAAGAGATAGTAGAAGGAAGAACAAGTTTAACATCACAGAGGAAACGAGTTAAGATCCTTTTCCACATTTGGGCGCTTGCTTGCTTTGTATTGTCTTCAGCTGATGTTATCTTGCCTCTGGAGCACTGGGGTTACAAGATTACCACCCAGCCAGGAAGCCTGCAGCCTTCCACAAAGACTTCCCTGTTCCTGAAGAAAGTCTGAAGAACCGACCAAGGGAACTGTAGTTTGGCCTCCATGAACATCTATGTATGAGTACATAATATGGCTGGTCCACAACAGAAGACCAGGGAGATTCCCTGCACTAACCACAGCCCCTGATGCTTCTGCCTCTTTTCCCCAAGCCCAATTTGAAAGTGAAAATTTACTGTGAAGATTTGTGACTAAATTAAAAAATCTGGTGCACTGGGTAGCCAGAAGGAAAACCAGCGCCATCCCATAAACTAGCCCCAGTAGCTCTCTAAATTATAGGGCACAGAAAACTCAGTTACACTGAACATGTCAATACAGTGAGCTAAGCAAGGAGAGCTTCAGTTACTACAGCCAACGAGGTTTATTGTGACTCAAATAATACATGCATTTTATATGGAGCACAGTTTCTACATATAGTACAGCTACAAAATGCATGCTGAAAATTTACAGAATAATAATGCTCTCTGCTATCTTCTATTTCATTCTACTCTAATCTGTTCTATTTTTTTAACAGATGAGTACCAACTCATCAGACTGACCTCTCTCCCCACTGAAGGAAGATGATTTGCAGTATGGAAGACTAAAGGGCCAAGGGCAAAGTTGTATTTTTGCCTTACATTGCTGCTTTGGTAGTCACGTGGAAAAACTTAACACCTGAGCTAATGGTATTAGGAGGTGGAGCCCTTGGGATGTGATCAGGTGATGATGGTGGAGCTTCATGAATAGGATTGTTCCCCATATAAAAGAAACCCCAGGGTCCAGAGATACAGCTCAATGGTGCTGTGCCTGACTAGCAAGTGCAAGGTCCTGAATTCAATTCCCAGTACTGAAAAAAAAAAAACACATTCATAAAAGAGACCCCAGGAAGTTCCCTCACCCCTTCCACCACGTGAGCACACAATGAGAGGACCGACATCTATGTATGAGCCAGGAAGTCTCTCTCAGTAAACACCATGCCTTCATTGTGCATTCCCAGCTTCCAGAAGCATGAACAATAAGTAACTCTTTTACAAGTTTCCCAATCTAAGGCATTTTATTACAGCAGCATGAATGGACTATGACAGCCGGGTTTACAGAAGACCTTTAACTATGACTCTATTCAAAGCTAAAATCTCACTGTTTGACCAGAGGTATTTTTTCCCACAAGATTCCCATGAGATCTCAGGACCAGCCCTAGCCCAAATGTATAACTGTCCCTTTCATTGTTCCCAGATGAAGTATTATACTGCTTACTATTATTTGAATTAGAATTGACCTATTTTAAATTATGCATTCATTTATATTATAAATAATTGAAACAATAACATCTTCTTATGCCTATTACTCCCCTCAGAACCAGAGTAAACATCCAAAAAACTATTCTCCAATGTTTACCACTCAGTTTTATAATCACATATAGACATCTATTTTTCAATAATACAAATGAGATTACATTCCATTTACTGTTCTGTAACTTGCTGTTTGAACTTAAGAAATATATCTTTGCAAAGAAAATTGTTTAAAATTTAAAATGAATGTCCGCAAATTAGGACATGATTTTCGAATCACTTTATCCAGATTGACTACATTCTTTTTTAACACTACTCTGTTGAGGTGTAATTTATAGAACCCAAATACACCAAACGGAAGTACAACTTGGGATTTTACATATATATACCTATATATATTCCCATGTAACCAAAATCAATCCCATGTGTAAAACATTTTTGTTTTCCCAGAAAGGCTTCTATGTGCCCCTTCCAGTTAATATTGCCACCACAGAAGTAACTATTACTCTGGCTTCCAACACCATGCCATAGTTCTGCCCATGGAAAGTCACATTTATGAACTCATATAGTAGGTGTTCTTTTGTCTGGATTTTTTTGTGCAACATAGCAATTTAGAGATTCACTCATGTTTCTGCATGTATTGGCAGTTGAGGGGTGTGCTGCTCTTGAGTTGTCCTCTTATCACAATTTGGGTTCCTTCTAGTTTGGGGTTTTTGTGAACGAAGCTAGCATGAATATTCTTTTTTTTTTTTTTTTTTTTTTTTTGAGACAGAGTCTCTCGCTTTGTAGTTCAGGCTGGCCCTGAGCTCAGCCTCAAACTCACATCCCAGCAGTCCTCCTGCCTCTGCCTCCCGAGTGCTGGGATGACAGGCATGAGCCACCATGCCCGGCACTGTGGTACGTGGTAGTGATTGCTGCTGGGTGTGGGTCTCCACGCCCAGTATTGTATGTGGTTACCTGGGAACTGAACCTTGGCCCTTGTGCTTGTAAGACAGGTGCCAGAACCACTGAGCTAAATACCCGGCCCCTAGCATGAACATTGTTGTAGAAGTTCTTCTGGACATATGTGCTCATTTCTGCTAAAAATATAATTTCTAAGTCACTGCACTGTTCATTTATTTAGTTAGTTATTTTTGAGACAGAATATTGCTATGTAGTTCATTCAGGCTGGCATTGAACTCACTATTTAGTCCCAGCTGGCCTTGAACTTGTGATCATCCTCATGCCTCAGCCTCCTGAGTGCTGGGATTACAGGGGTGCATAAAATGCCCAGCTTTGTCTATTTAATTTTATTAGAAACTACCAAATATTTTTTCCCACAGTGGCTATGTCAACTTCTAGTTCTGCCAGCAATACTATATGGCATTGCAGATATTCCACACTGTATCCACTTTGTATTATCAGTCTTCATCATACTAGCCTTTCTGGCAAATATATTCTGACATCTCATTCATTTTTAATTTGCATTAATTTGATGACTGATGATGTTGAGCACTTTTTCAGGTGCTTACTGGCCATTCATATACATTCTTATGGAAATATTTTATATATTAGCAATAAACCTGAACAACTTTGTTATCAGAATGTGTATTCTTATGGAAGAATGATGATTAAACTAATTTTTTTTATTTTTAAAGTATACGAGCTGTTTCCATATGGAAGCACTCCCAGGCTCTCTGTAAGCATTCTTCCGGGTGCTGGTACTATAATACATGCAGGCTGCCTTTACATCATCATTTGCTCATCACTCACTAGTCTTTGCCCCTAGCCTGAGCTTACTGAAGAAAGAGATTCCATCTTTGAGAATCTCAATACTGCAGGAAGCTGAGGCAGGAAAATCACAAGTGCAACACTAGCCTAGACAACTTAACAATTTAGTGATAGCTTGTCTCAAAATAAAAAGTTTTTAAAAAGATTGTGTCTTTGGTGCCTAACACAGTGATCTGGGAATAGTAGGTTTCCATTCAAGAATTCTACCCATTTTCAAACTGGGTTGCTCATCATTTCATCATTGATTTATAGGATTTATATGTGCCTTGGTTACTTTCTCATTGTTGAACGACAAAATACCTGGCATTTAAAGTTAAAGGAGGAAAAGTTTATTTCAGCTCACAGTTTGTAGAGGTTTCAGTCCATAGTCGGCTGGTCGAAGGCAGGATAGCATGGCACAGGGCATTTCAGAAGAAACAAGTCTATGGCACGGCAAGCAGAAGGCATTCAGCAGCAAGCAGCCAGCAGCAAGTCTGCCTTGCATCAGTACCTTTTATTCTATTCAGGTTACCAGCCTTTTGGGTGATGTCATGGATGGAGCTTCCATTATGAATGCCCAGAACAATGCTAATCCAATTTAATTATCATACCTCTTTAACTTCAGTATCACACTCTAACCCAGCATCACTCACGCATGATGCAGCCATGTCCCCCATCAGACATGCATGGTCATAATTTCAGTCCACATCTAGCTTTTCATTTTAATACTGTCCACAGTATTTTTAATGGATACTTATTCCATTATAGTGGCAGCTTCTTAATCTATAATTCTTTTTATGGATATTTACATTTATAAGAAAGAACTGTGCTTCAGTGGAAAATTTCATTGTCTAGAGCACACACTTATGGATTCTAGATTATCTGATTTGGCATTTTTTATCATCTTTGAATCATTATTTATTCTGTGAATTGTGTATAATTGATAGAAGTGTATCCATAGACAGGCAAATAAATTCCATTTCAATTAATTTCCTTCTGCCACTGTAAAAGAAGCCAATTCTTCCTCTATTTGCACATTTGCATCAATATTCTGATTTCTACATGTCTGAGCTTTAACTAACATCTTACCAGCTCCATTAGTAATTAATTAAAATCTCTACTTTGTATTCATTTTATATGTTTAAAGAAATCCTGCTTCTGCCTCTTAAAAAATTATCAGCACATTGTTTTCATTTCTTTTCCTTTTACAGAGGAGGTTGTAGCCCTCAGTGCACAACTGTTTATGCAGAAGTCTCTGAGAAATAGTCTTCATGCTCTTTTCACAAATCAAACCAACTTTCAGGAAAAAATTTAACAACTTAATGAGGGTATGAGAGATGAGTACAGACAGAAATAGGGAAAAGGTCAAATTAGCCAAAAACCAAAACCAACAACAAAAAAACTAATGGCATGATTTCAGGCATAGTTAAGGCAGAGAAATGTATTTATTGGACATTTACTATTTATTCTCAGACCACTGCATTAGGCACCAAAGACATAATCTTTACCCTTAAAAAGTTCAGGTTAGAAGAAAAGACAAGCAAATGACTGGAACTGTATCTACTTCTGGTCCTTGGGTTAGGCTTTTTGAATGTTTTCAGGGTGCCTGGAAATGCTTCCATATGGAAACAGCTTTTATATTTGAAAGACAAAACAAAAAGTTTTGATCTTCACCCACTTCACATAAGAACACACTAATAACAAATCTATTTGGCTTCATTGTTAATATATGAAATATTCATTAAACTGTTCATTGGTGGGTATAGACACAATCAAGTCGTGAGTTCTCTCATTTCTAAAGGCCACAACTCCAAGGGTGGTGTGTTAACACATTACAGTAATGTCAGAGGTCACATCAGGAAACAGAAGCTGTGGTACGTTACCAGTATAAAAGGTTGTAGCATAGGAATTAGAAGTTTTATTAAAAAAAAAAAGTTTTCTGGACTCTTAAGAGGTAGGACAGAGAAGGGCAAAGGAGGTGCCATCAAAGTTGAAGGAATCAGACACTGGAGATCTCAGCTTGAACTACCAAGGCCTGAAAGATTTCTGGCAATATGCTGACTTCTCAGGAGCCTCTGAAAATCTATCCTCACTGCTGCCTGAAGCTGTGAAAGGTATGAATCTCCTGAGTTCCTCAGGAAGCTTCTGTAAATCTCTTGTTTTCCTGTGGGTCTGGCTGTGAAGAATGGTTTCTCCCTTTTCACCTTCAAGTTCCACACAAGTTCTTTTCAGTGGCAAACTCTAACTTGGAATAATAATAAGACTGGGATCTGAGGGCATACACTTTTCAGCTTCTCTTCTGCAACAGATTCCAGAAAAGCAAGATGATCCCCCAAAAACCCAGTGCCTGCCACACAGCTGAGGCATAAGTAGTGACCACTGTCATCATTTGTGAAGTAACAGAGATACTGAATAAATGGTTAACTTCTTGATGTTTTAAATGTCTATTTTTCTTCTAAGATTTCTGTTCACCTCCAAGTTCCACCAAAGGAATGGGCAGTCATGATCCTAGAAGGCAAGTGCTAAATAGTTCAGTAGTATTGAAAAATATATGAGAGGCCTTATAGGCTAATGGTAACACTCTTAGCGTAAGAGTGAGACTTGAGGTCTAGTCCCAACTTTGGCTCTGCGATTTTGGACAAACTATAGAACCACCTTGTTAACTGTTTTATTGAATTATTCAAGAGGATGCAATAGTAAGAAGAGCATGTCATCTCTGGGATGTTCTTCCTAAGAATACAAGCCCTCAATCTAATCAGAAGAAAACAGGCAAACCCAAATAGAAGGACATTCTAAAAAGAAAAAAAATTGGTCAGTATTCCTCACAGCTGTTGAGGTCAGGCACAACAAGACTGCGGAACTGTCAGATTAAAGGAGCTTATGGAGACATGACACAAAATAAATGCTAAAAGGGATCTTGGAGAAAGTCCCCTGGCCCCCCAAAAAGGTAAGTAGAAAATTGGGGGAAATATGAACAGTCTAATAAGCAGTACTGTACTGATGTTAATTTCTGAGTTTAATCATTGTACCATGGTTATGTAAGCTGGTTACACCAGAGGAACCAGATTAAAGTATATATAGAAACTGTTCTCTTTATATAACTCTTCTATAAGTCAAACTTATCTTTTATAAGTCTAAATAAGAAGCTAAATACAAAAGGATGTGCTATCTAAATACCGAAAGTAAATTTGTCATTTGTACCAGGGCTACAGATTATGTAGCCAGTCCTGCATTGAAGTACTGTACATGGAGAAATGCACAAAACCCATTTCCTATGGTGCAAAACAAATATCAGCAAAATGATTCCTGAATTTGAAGGGGGAAGGAAGAAGGTGCAGAGATAGGAACTGCTTGATCTAGTAAGGCCTTAGGAATAGAAATAACAATACCAATGATCAATGACTAAAGACCAGATGGGACAAAAGGACATTTCAATGGATGATGGCTATAGAAAATGACAAGAATCCAATTCTGATGCCCTCTACATAGCTTGACATTGTCCCAGACCTCTAAAATTGAGTCAACAATGAAACAGGAGATAGTGTAAACAATATTTAAAAAAAAAAAACTGTTCACATATGTAATGGTAGAAAAATTCCCAAGCAGGGAAAAAGAATTTGACACACAGATAAGGGAAGTATACAGGACTCCAAATAGCCATGATCAAAAAAGTCCACACTTAAGAGTCAAGATACCAAAATCCAACAGAAGAACAAAATATTGAAAGCATTTAGAGAAAAACAAATCACATACAAAGAAAAATCAATCAGAATCACAACAGACTTTTCAACACAAACCCTCAAGTCAAGGACAGCCTGGAGTGAAGTATTTCAAGCCTTAAAAGAAAACAACCTACAACCTAGATGGATGCATTCTGCAAAACTATCTTTCACAATTGATGGGGTAATAAGATACTTCCACAACAAAGAACACCTGAGAAAATTCATGAGTATCAAACCTGTGTTACAAAAATTTTAAACAATAAACTAGAAAAAGATAATGAGGATCACAACTCCATGAGGCCCAACAGGGTAAAACCATTAGGCAAAGCAAGAAATTAAACAGAAAGGATGGGGGAATCTTTTTAAAATATTATTAATAGAAAGGACTGACAACAGGAAAATACTACCACAAGGATGGGTCAACACATATAAGTTATAACTATCAATGTTAATAGACTCAATTCAGCAAACGAAAAAGACTACTAGTAGAATGGATTAAAAGCAAGATTCAACAATATGTTATATTCAAGAGACACACTTAATTCAAAAATAAATTCAAATACTAAAAGGAAAATGATGGAAAACAATTCTCCATGCAACAGGAAACCACAAAAAGGCAGGAGTGGTAATTGTATTTGTAGACAAACTAAATTTCAAACCAAAATGAATCAAAGACACAAAGAAAGTCAGTATATTCTTGTACAAGGAAAACTCCAGGAGGGAGAAATGACATTCATAAATATATATGCACCAAATGTTTGTGCATGCAACTATACAAAGCAAGTATAAAATGGACAGGAAAAGCCAAATAAGTACTAATATAATAATAGTAGGGAACCTCTATATCTCACTGTCACTAGACAAAAAAAAACAATGTAAAAGTAGAATTAACCCAAACTTTTTAACAAATGGACTTATTAGATGTCTACAGAGTATTTCACCCGACAAAATCGGAATATACATTCTTCTCAGCTGCACATGGGTGATTCTTCAAAACAGACCACATGCGAATTAACAGAATATATTTAAGTAAATGCAAAGGAATTGGAAGTTATCCCCCTGTATACTATCAGATCATTGTGCCTTGAAACTGGAGATCAACAGCAGAAGAAATTTCAAGAACTTCATGAAAACATGGAAATTGAGTAACACTTTCCTGAACAACCAATGAGTCACAGAATAAATTAAAGAAGAAATTAGAGAGTCTCTACAGTGAAATGATAATGCCAGTATAACACGCAGGAATCTGTAGGACACAATGAAAGCCATTATACAAGGGAAATTCATACCAGTGAATGCTCATACTAGTAGAAAAAAAGAGCAAGCTAAAATAAACAACCTAATGCTGAATCTGAATCTCCTAAAAATAGAAGAGAAAGACAAACCCCAAACCCAGAGCAAATTATAAAGATCAGAGCAGAAATTAATGCAATGGAGACTAAGAAAATAATACAATCAATGAATCAAAGAGATGGTTCTTTAAAAGAATAAACAAAATTGAAAAAACTTTAGTCAGTCTTATCAAAGGTTCTTTCAAACAATAAATAAGATCCACAAAATCGTAATCAATATTATCAAAAACAGGAAAGAATAGTCTCAAATCCATGAAATTAGAATGAAAAGGGTGAAATCACAACAGATCCATAGGAATTCCAGAGGATAATCAACACCTATTTTCAGAATCTGTATTCCAATAAGATGGAAAACACAAAATGGGGAGATTCATAGACACATATGAACTACAAAAGTTAAATAAAGATATAAAAACCCTAAACACCCCAAAAATCAATCAGTAAAATTGAAAATGCAATTAAAAATCTACCAACAAAGAAAGTCCTGGTCCTGATGGATTCACTGCTGAATTCTACAAGACATTTAGAGAAGACCTAGTGTCATTACTTCTCAAATTCATTAATGAAACTGAAAGGGATTTATGACTCTTAAATGCATTCCTCAAAGCAACCATTACCTGGATAGCAATGGCAGAGAAAGATCCAACCAAAAAAGAGAACTACAGGTCAATCTCCTTAATGAACACAGATGCAAAAATTCTCAATAAGATACTGGCAAACAGTATCAAATAGCGGGTCATCAAGAAGACCATACACACTGACCAAGCTGGATTCATCCCAGGGATGCAGGAATGGTTTAACACACACAAATCAATAAATGTAATACATTATATTAACAATCATCTCCATAGATGCACAAAAAGCATGTGACAAAATTCACCATCCACTCATGATTAAAACCCTACAGAAAACTCGAATATATGGGTCTTTATCTCAACCCGATAAGCTATTTATGAAAAACCAATAGCCAGCAACATACTAAACAGTCAAAAACTGAATCCTCTCACAATAAAATCAGGAACAAGACAACATGTACACTATCACCCCTCCTGTTCAATATAGTTCTGGAAACATTAGCCACAGCAATTAATTAGACAAGTAAAAGAAATAAGTTAGGAAAGGAAGAAGTTAAACTGTCATATTTACTGATGACATGACTCTCTATATAGAAGATACCAAAAACAAAGTCAAAAGACTGCTAAACTTAATGGCCAGATTCAGTAAAGTAACTGGATACAAGCTAACACTCAAAAATCAATAGCCTACCTATGCACAAATTACAGACTGAGAGAGAAATTAGGGAAATAACTTTTCAGAATAGCATCCCCCCCCAAATGAAATACCTAGGAATCAATCGAACAAAGGTGAAAGATCTCTACTCTGAAAACTACTGCACTCTAAAAAAGGAGATCAAAAAGTGTATCAAAAAATGGAAAGCTATCTTTTCTTCATGGGTAGAAGAACCAGTATTGTCAAAAAGGTCATTCTGCCAAAACTGCTATATAAATTCAATGTAATCCCAACTGAAATCCCAATAGTATACTTCAGAGAACTAGACAAAATAATCAAAAAATTTGTTTGGAAGCAGAAGAGACTTAGAATAGCAAAGGCAATTTTAGACAACAAGAACATGGCAGGGGGTACCACAATTCCCAATTTTTTTTTAAATTATCTTTATTGGTACATTAAATATACACATCATGATTGCACTCCATAATGGGGATTTGTACCAGTATAAGACACAACTTAATTCTCATTTTTTCCCATAGCCCCACCCACCCTACTGCCCCCCCCATATATATAAAATTTGTTTCCTTACTTTTTTGTTACAATCTCAACATTGTCCCCTTTCACCTTATTTTACATTGAGCATTTTCTATTTCACAATATATAACATACAATGCTAGGACTCATTTACATCATCATTTTCTCATACCAGAGAAAAGATGCGATATGTATCTATCTGTGACCTATTTATTTCACTTA
>PVIR01006839.1:0-44948 GCA_004026965.1 Petromus typicus
CGGTAACCACATAACAATACTGGGTGTGGAGACCCACACCCAGCAGCAACCAGTACCACGTACCACAGTGCCGGGCGTGGTGGCTCACGCCTGTAATCCCAGCACTCGGGAGGCAGAGGCAGGAGGATTGTGATGTGAGTTGGAGGCTGAGCTCAGGGCCAGCCTGAACCACAAAGCGAGACCCTGTCTCAAAAAACCTGAAAAAAAAAAAAAAAAAAAAAAACTCTAAAAGGTTCGCCATCACTAGCCTAGGACTGCATCCTCAGAACTTAGGGTGCAAGTTTCCAGAAATGAAAAATCTCTACCTCTTTTCCGTAACTGACTCATACCAAGGAATTATCATGAAATTTCAAACACCGAAGAGCTCACAAGTTCCAGGATAAGTTTAAAGTTGGATCAAAGAATCAATAATCAAAATGGCTTCAGACTTCTCAAGTGCAGCATTGGAAGCCAGAAAGCAATAAAGAATGACTTCAGATCTTGAGAGAAAATGACTTGCAAGTTAGAATTAAACTAACAAGAATGGAAAGCATCGAAGGAGAAACAAACAGATTTTCGAAGCTAGAAAGTAGATGAAATACACACACACACACACACACACACACACACACACACACACACACACATACACACACAGTAATGAAAAAGCAGAAGTAATGAAAAAGCACCATAAGAAACTTCCAGAAAAGCAGGAGTAGAAAAGGGACCCTCAGTGAAATATACTTCAAGTCTTAAGCACCCAAAAGGTCATTTTAGTTCTGGAAATATAATCCTAAAAGTATGGGTATACTCTTAAAAAACAAAAACAAAAGAAAAAAACTATAGCCAAACTCTATATGAAGTAGGACAGCAGAATGGAAATATTTTCAATCAAGCCTGAAAAGTTAGTAGAAGATGTGCTCCATCAAAATAGGGGGACAGACACACAGAAAGATAGACAAGAAATGGGTGTTTCAACCAAAAAAAGAACAAAGGGGAGCTCTAGCCTAGTGACAGAGGAAGACTCCAGAGCAATATCTGGGTGCCAGGCCAAGGGACAACCAGTCTGGAGCAGAACAGGCTTGAATCTTCAGGCAGGTTTTTTCAGGGGAGACAAAAGTGAAGGAACACCTAGAGCATCATAATGTATCTTAGGTATAATACAGCCCCTGCGAATTTGGAGAAAAAAGAAAGAGGATCCAATCCTTGCCCTTCATAGACCAGTCAGTGGTTTCTCAACTCACCCAGAGGACAGCAGTCCAAAGACTTCTCAACTGAGCTGGTTACTGAGGTAAACAGGCCCCTGGACACCTGTTGGCCTCACATGTGTCAAAGACAGTGACTGCTGGCTTCTGATTCTTTTCCCTGGGTATAGAACCCTCCAGCCTCAAAGCATGATGGGACCTCAGCAGGTACCCCAAGTTACCACGATCCCTGCAGCTGAGGATGATCACTTGCGTTGGCAGTCTGCCAAGCGTGTTACTTCTCGGTTTGTTTGTTTTTTGGTGGTACAGGGATCAAACCTGCTCCCAATGAGCTAAACCTTCAGCCCTTTTCCCCTATTATTATTATCATTATTGTTTTGTTGTTACTTGTAATGGTGCTCAAACTTTAGGCCTTCACACTGTGTTACATCTCCAGTCTTTTTTTTAAATTTTGAGACACGGTTCTGAGACGTCACAAAGATACCCAAGCTGGGTTTCAACTTGCAGACTCCTTCCCCAGGACCGGGACTAACAGTGTGGGTTATGTTTCTAAAGCACACAGGTGACCTATGGCTGGTTTCCAGCATGGTGCTGCTTTGCTTGAATGACTTAATCCTCACAAGAAACCTCCACCACAGCCAAAATGAATTCCACTGAGAAAAATGGAGCCCAGAAAGGACTTGTGACTTGCCTGGTCACCAGCATGCAAGCAGAAGAGCTGAAAGTCAACCCCGCCATTGGACACAGTGTCAGGACTAGGCTTCTTCTGTTTTCATTGTTGATTTGAGAATGACAAGATCAGAATTCTAACACTTGCTCAATAATTAACCCGCTGTGTGATCCGGCAAGTTCTTTCCTTCGTGTCTATTTCCACATGTGAAAAATAGAGGGAGTTGGCTCTAATAACAATGTCCTTTGTGCTTTGGTAGAATTTATCACGTTGTTGGGGGGGGGGCAGTAAGAAAAATATGGCTCAGAGGGGAACCCCTTCCCTCCTCCAAGCTTCAGTCTCAACTGTGAAAAGATACTTATCACATGATGATTGACTATTACAGCTAATTTATAAGAAATAGCACCTGTCCAGGCATTCAGGGCTCAGTAGATGAAGGCCCTTATTCATTCCTATTACTATTGTTTCCAGAGTTCTGCCATGCTTACATTTTCAACCTCTGGTAAGGTCAAAGCAGCATGTTTGAGAGGAGTGATCAACGTGGAAGAAAAGGAGTCAAACAGAATGACTGTCTAACAGGGATGTGTGCTGTTGCCCTTTACTGGTTTTACATGCAAGTTAGTTTTCGAATACTTTCAAGAGCATGTAAGTGTGAAATTGGAAAGCGTCACTGCAGGACTGCCACGAGCCACTGCACTGGCGATATAAAAAGGAGGAGGAGCAAGTAGGCAGGTCAGGGACAGAAAGAAGAAAACAGAGAAGCAGAAACGAAAAGGAAG
Organism: Petromus typicus; assembly: GCA_004026965.1. Classification (NCBI taxonomy): domain Eukaryota; kingdom Metazoa; phylum Chordata; class Mammalia; order Rodentia; family Petromuridae; genus Petromus; species Petromus typicus. The sequence continues at coordinate 2,634 of PVIR01006839.1, forward strand.
GTGAGTCTTGTAGGACACAGGGATACTGGCCAGGGAGCGAAGCACTTCATCGAGCTTTGTGTTTGGATGCATTCTTATCTGACTATAACCACAAAGCACACTCACTCGCCCCTGTGCTTTGGCTCATGCCACTTCCTGTGTGGGATCCCCACTTCTGGCCACAGACACCATCACATGGCTTTCCTTTCTCTGAACCTCACGTGAGAACCAAGAACACTACCTAACATGCAGTAGAACTCCGTGTATTTCAATTTAACATAGTGACTAATAGGTTCTTCAAATTCATAACATTTTTCACGTGAAAGGGAAATAATTCCAAACAATTGGTTTCAAGAGACCAAAGATGACTGTGTTAGTCACTTTTCTATGGCCAAGACAAAATACCTGACAAATCGAACTTAAAGGAGAATTAATTTATGTTCGCTCATGCTTTCCAAGGTCTCAGTCCCTGGCCAGCTGGTCTCTTAATCCAATCAAGTTGGCTCCAGATTAGCTCTCACAGTGATTATGGCAAAGGTCCCTGTCTTATTTAGGATGAAGTTCTCCAGACACTCATTCTGTGTGGGGATGTTTTCCAGCTCTCGTAACAACAAAAACATGTCAGGGATATACTATGTTTCAAATACTACCTCAAAGTGCTTTATCCATAACAAATCACTTAATCCATGAAGCCCCTCTGTGAAAAGTAGGCAATTCTCATCTCCACTTTACAAAAGAGTTAACAGAGTAAAGCCACTAACTGTCCCTGCTTGCCTGTTTCAGAGGGGTACTGGGATACAAGATTTTCAATCCTAAAACCTGAAACAAGGGTTGACTGTACCAAGACACGCAGACTCAGTAAAAGTTCCACCATTAACAAGTGGCTGACTCAAGATTATGAACTCATGGACCCAATTGTGTCCATGAACAATGCAGGCAAAGATGAAACAACTGAGGAAACAAATTAGCCAGGATATAGACTGGGTGATGCATTGTGCTTTCTAGCAGAGAGTCTAGGACAAGTAGGTTTTGAAATGATTGTCCCAAATGGGCTCCAGTAGAGGGACTGCCTCTAACTAGCCACTTGACCCTGAGGAAGTTATTTAACATTCCTGGACCTCAGTCATTCTCATCTTCAAAAGCAAGGGGCCAAACTAAATCAAAGATGGCAAATAAATGGGATTCCCTTGTCCACAGGATACAAAAGTTATTAATTCACTTTTTCCTGCTCCACTCGAACTTGGTCTTCAGTACTCTTCTCTCCTCTGCACATTAGGCACTCACAGCCCATTTCCAGGTGCTGAGGTGTCATGTGATCCCGAAGGCCTTCACAGTCTGTTTGTGTCAGACTTGGTTCATGAAACTCTTCTGGTCTCTTACAATTTGGCACTCAGACTAATACTCAAAGCAGCAAATGGCAATGTCAACTAGAATGGGGCAGATGGTCTCCACAGACTTGGCAGTCACTGGTTCTACCATATGCTATGCAAGTATCACAGGTATGGAAAACTGGGGCTCTAAGGAGACCGGCTTCCCATTGTGGCTCACCATTTACTAACCATGTGACTTTGGGCAAGATCCTGAACCTGTCTATTTCCTCAAATACAAACTGAGAAGTACAATAGTATCTACTTCCCCTACTGTTGTTATAAGAATTCAATGAGTTACTAAGCATAAAACACTTAGCAAGCGTTGTGCTAATATTGTGAGCATCCTCAACATCTCTAAGAAGGCTTTGAGAAATTGAAGTCGAGATAGGGAAGCTAGAAATTCAGATTAAAATCCTGGTCCCAAGGACTTCTCAAGACATAATCCCACAATGCATTGTACTAAATAGATTTTTGCTAGAAAAGTTGAGTGATAAAGGTAATTGTAACCACTAATTTTGATTTACTGATGTCACTGGATTAAAGTAACTTCCAGGGTGTACCCATGATGGCGTGACCTTGGGGACTAGACACAGTCCCTCTCCCTTTCCTCTCTTGTGCCGCTCCACTGCCCTGCTTCCCGGCACCATGAAGGGAGTTCCCTGCTCCACCCCCCTCTCCCGTCATAGTGTTCCTACCTTGGAGTCTGCTGACCACGAACAGAATCCTCTGAAACCTTGAGCCAGCTAAACTGCTCCTCTAAATTCTAGGTGACGGGCAGCGTGTCCAGCAATGGGAAAGCTTACACAGTGCTAATTTTTCTTATCTACAGGGGCTTGCTGACCTGGGCCCACTGCACTTCTACCAATTTCCTGACAGTGTCACCGACCCCAGGACCCGGGGCACTGCTTTGTAACATGCCTGTATTAACCCCTTGCCTCTCCATCTCATCAACCTCGAGAGATGCTATCAACTGATCTGAGCACCACCCCACGGGAAGGAAAAAAACACTGCTGCATCTCCGGCTTCTGAGAAATGGAGGACAAACTCTTTAAGATTCCAGTTATTGGTCTTCCCCTATCAGTAAAGTGAATTTTGTTATTTTATAGATCTGTATCTTTCAGGTAATCGAGCAAACACAGCTTAGAGAAAATGGGTAAAGGGATTAAGCATCTAGCTACCTATACTGTATCTTATCTTCTTCTCTCTCCTAGTGAACCTCCTAAAAATATATATCTTCTTGTCTTAATAACCAGTTATTGGGAAAAATACCTACTCTGGTAAACAGCAAAGTTCCCAAAGCTAAGTAAGGTATTCTTCACCATGGTATGGCCAAAGAGAGTGAAACAGTGCCCGTATTTCTAGGTCATTCCATCTAGCGCCTTCTGTGTAAAAGCAGGAGAGATGCCGGGCCTCATACGAACAGGGCTTCTAGGGACAGAGATCCCAAATAGTTTCATTCCAGCCTGCAAACTCTGGGTCTGGGGGTTAAGCAGGTCACTGACTAGCGCTGAGCAGACATTTTGAAGCAGGTGAGACAGATGGTGCATTCTTGCATTTCAGGGCCACCACAGCATGGCAGGATGTGAAAAGGTGCCCTGACATCGCATGGCATCATGATGTAGGATTCCAGCTGTCCACCCATTCAGAAGCCAGTTCAGTGACTCTCACTTACCTCCTTACCCCACAGATGGAAGAAAGGCAGAGAGGAAGAAAAGTGACCAGGAAAAATCTGGGTAGACGCTCCAAAGGCTCCCACGTTGATGACGGTATAAAGCTCATTACTGTAAAAAGGCTTACCTTATGAAGACCACTAACTGGGTCCTGATCTGTATTCTAAAGGGCCCCCTGTGTGAACCATAATCCAGGAGGCATAAGAAAAGCAACCTCTTGGCTGATAACTGATCCTATACCGGCAAAGGACAAATGCAGAGCTGTCCAGCAGGGGAAAGTGTCCTCAGAAAATAGTGGTGCTACCTCTAGTATTGGCCCCATGAGCATGTGTATAAACTGAAAGATTTCCAAACCAAACCAGATCTCAGTGGTAAGAACACTCGATTAGCATGTCAGACCCTGCATTCAATTCTGAGGACAACAAACATATACACATGTGGAATTGCTGAATTTTATTTGTTAACCTTTGGATGACTTCACTTACCCAGGCTGTCTCCAAACTCCTGGGCTCAAGTGATTCTCCTACTTCAACACACTGAGCCGCTGAGAGTACAGGCGTAGATCACCAGACCAGCTCGAGAGTCCTCACAGCAGGCAGGGGAAAAGAACTACACAGCATGTCAGTGAAGGGAAACCTGATGTAGAATCTGAAAGTTCCAGGCTCTGGAACTTACTGTGTGACTGTGGTGAACCCCCACCTAGGACTAAAAGGTGTTAGTCTTCAACCTCTCTGAACACGAGGGACAGTAAGTCTGCTCTTCTTGGGCTGCTGGCAGCTGAGATGAGAGGACAGAGCAAAGGGCACAGCACCTGGGTCAGAAGCCATTGCTACCAGCTTGCCTTCGCACCTCACTTGACAATGTTATTTGACAACCAACAGTTATAGAGAATTCACTGTGTATCAGGCACAGTGCTGAGCTCAGGGTTTCAGCCAAGGCTTGGCTTAATTACATTAATGTACCAGAAGCCTTACACTCATTCAAGGAATACTGTGAGTTTAAATGAGAAAATGCCTTCATCGAAGGGCTCAGTACAGTGTTCGGCATATACACAGCTCTTCACATGAAGAGAAGGCTCAAGTGTCTTGGTCAAACATGAGTCTGAAAGGGTTGCCCTCAGGCTCTTTCCTCTCCCCACTTAGTCATATTCTTTGCTCTAGTCTCACACCCCCAGTCAAGCCCTGTGACATCAGGTATCTGCTCTACTAGAATTCTGGAAGGACCCTGTGATTGTCAACTTCCCATTACTGTAACAAAACATCTGAGAAAATTAACTTCAAGAGGAGAGCTGGCAGCTTCAGCCTATGATCAGCTGCTTTGGGGCTTGTGGCAAGTTAGTGGTAACAGCAGGAGTTATGGTGGAGCAAGCTGCTCACCTTGTAGCAATCAGGAAGCAAAGGCAGTAAGAAACCAGTATCTCACAGTCCCCTTCAGAGATACAACACACAGTGGCCTAAGGCCCCCTGCTAGGTCCATCCCTTAAAGTCAACCACTTCCCAACAGGACTAACCTCTAAAACATGAGCCTTTGGGGGATAATTTAGAACTGAATTATAGAAATTACAGAAGCCAAAGAGCTTGAAGGTTGAGATAATTACAACAAAATACTAGTCAGGAAGAGGAGTAACTACACCTGGTATTGTCGCCTCCTGATGCGGACGTGAGCAACAGGGATACATTCACTTTGAGGCATTCACATCTCAATGATTGCTACAATTACGTTTGTTACACTAAGATCTAAAAAGCAAGAACAGGCTCTCCACAGCCATTCCCAGGATCATGGGCATGGTGTGTCAGTCACACCTGGCAGCCAGGGCAGCTCAGAGGATTAATGGCAGGGAGCAATACAAACACCATTGCTGGGTTCCACGGGCAGGCATCAGTCTCGAGTACCAAAATAATCTTCCCAATCACATACCTCATGAACAGTATCCTCACGTGTGAAGATCGTCTCCAACAAGGAAAGAATACGCCACGGTGGCAGGTAAACACCCCAGACTGCTCCTGACACCTCACATCACCGCCACCTTACTCTTCCCCGATGAGGAGCAAGTATCTGGGACACCTGTCCCTCTCCCGACCTGCTTACCCTATCACTGGAAGGCAAAGTTCAGTTACATTTCCATTACTTATCAAGTCAGTGGACACAGTGACACACTACATGTTCTCTTTTTGAAAGTTTATTATTTAAAAAAAAAAAAAAACTATCTTTTTACATTTTTACATTCTCCTCTCAGAACACTAAGTGATATCAACTAATAAGTTTATACATAAAAAGCCCACCCACTGTCTGAAATGGCTGCAGATTTACCATGTTCTGGTATTAGAAGGTTTTGATCTCTGGAAAAATTTTGTGTAATATACTATGCACCAAGATTTCAAATTCACACATGACAAACAAAATTTTTAAATATGGAGGAAATTATTTAGTAAAAATACAAAACTAAAAGAAAATGTTAAGAGAAAAAAAACAAAAAAATTTTATAAAAAATAGGGGTCCCCCGAGTTACATTATAAAATACAATCAACCCCACCCCATTCCCTATTTTCTTAGAAAAGCCACCCAATCCTAAACACAGGATCTCATATACAAATATGTGTAGCCTGAATTACAGATCAGCCTCTGGGATCTTACACTTGTCCTACTTAAACGTTTAAAGTAAAAATTAGGTTAGGTAATTAAAGATCCTTGAACACTGGTTCCAAAAACACTTTCCCTTTGGTATGGCTACAGAAATCTACCTCTGGAAGTTATACAGCAGGACACCAGCTAGAAAGAGACACAGAGGGGAGGGCACACAGACACTCCCATGCGGAGGTAAAATAAATATTGGGACACGTCCGCGGCAAACATCGAAGGGAACACTCCAGGAAGACGTCTAACGAATCACACACAGGTTCTTGGTCAGAGTGCCTGGACTAGCCTTTTTAAAGGGTCACCTACAGGACACAACCAAACATGTGTCTTGGGTGTTACTGGCAGACAAAGACCTTGTGAAGCAAAAACGCCAGCTAGGCTGAAAATCAGCCCCTCTTAGTCCAGAAATCTTGAGCCAGCTCCCCCTTTAGTCAAGCGTCAGTCCAGCACAGAAGGACTTCCATTCATCCACTGCAGACTTCTGCCTGAGTCACCACAGAGGCCTGTCAGAATGGGTAAACTTCCACTTCTTCACTCCAGACTCAATAAAAACTAAGTCAGGTATTAGGACTATAATTTACTCTGCTATGTCTTGGGTCTGCTCACATTTCCCCCCATTCCCGCAAGGCCATGAGTAAGGACTGCAACTACAGTGAAAAGGCAGTGGTAGGGTCAAGACCATGTCTAGACGTGGCCTCAAATATCCTCAAACATCACCGAAGAGAGAACCAAAGGTGCCTGCACCCTGGTCTTCAAATAAACTTATGGCACAAAGCATAAAGGTGACACTGACAAGGAAAGAAAAAAAGGCAACTTGTTGCTGCTTCTGTGCAGAGCTTCCAGTGGTTCTCGACACAATCCTTTCCAGGAAAAAGAACACTTTGGCATACTGTGGAGGGGACAAGGAAGATGATCAGATTGTTTTTCTTCTAGTTTCTTAGACTTCTGATGACAAATGCATACTGAAAGTATCTAAATAGTAACTTCCATCACAGGGCCCTTGATAAACACATTATATGATATAACACACACCCAGCGGTAATTCAAGCAAGAGAAGCTGTCCCCCACAGCACAAGCCACTAAGGACAAACCAACGGTGAGGCCTGTTTGCTTGGCCTTGGTTCACAATGAGGGAATGGAGGGTAGAGAAGAAAGAACACTCGGGGAGCTTTTGACAAACATCATTTTATCCTGGTTTCTAAATAAGATTTGAATACCAATTTTATTTAAAAGTAAAATGGATATAAATTAAAATAAAAATCTATCTGTACAAATCTTTATTCTGGAAACCGTTTGGTCTCCATGGAAGCCAGAACTGAGGTCATTTCTTCGTCATCACAGGCCCCAATTTACTGTACAGTATGTACATCAAGAGAATATCAAGAGATTCCAAGTGACTGTGATCAAAGAACCAAAGGAACTACAAAGGTTTCCTAAAACGTGTAAGTTCTACTAGAGAGAGCTGCTCTAGCCCCAAATGCTTGAAACCTCAAGATGGCAGCTAGAATCAAAAAACCCATCACCAAGGGAACCAAACATTTCTCCAGTCAAGGGTCAGAGGGGAAGAAGCAGGGTGAAGGGAAAGCTGTCTCATCAAGAAGACAGCACGTTTGGTCACAGCCATAGCACAGCTTCCCCCGTCTCCAAAGGGGCCAGATCTCCTGGGAGGCCATGAATGCCTAGGGTGTGAGGACAAGGTTCCACAGCGCAGAGAAGTCAATGTGTGACAGCAGTACCAGCACCCAGAGTGACACTTGAACTATGCATCACGTCTACAGATCACTGATTATTACACTATCAATCCTGCTGTCCTGCTCATGAAAGATAACCCAGATGATCTGCCTATAACATGTACTACTTCTATTTACTTGGGAACTGGGAGAGAAAGGAATTACAAATGAAAACTTCTGCAATTACCATTTCTTGTTCCAGCCTGAGCTAGAATGAATACGTCTGATTATATCACCTGCATTAAATAACACTTGAAATACGGTAACCTCAGCTCATTACAAATATGAAATGTCCACTGCCCCATCTCCTTTACTGCAGTGCACAGTCAACTGTTCAGCCAGGGGAACAGGTAGCATGTGCCAGATGTTACCAAGGCATCTATTTCCCCTGAGAAGGGTGCCAGCCAGGAGCATTAATCTCCTGCTGCTGGGACCTCTGCCCCAAGCTGCCGGGAAAGCAGTGAAGTGGGCTTGACAAGGGAGCAGCTTCGTGATCCACTAATCAGATTCAAAACATGAAAATGCACCACACAGTGTATTCCTCCTGCTCTTTGTCACAGGAGAAAGACTTAAAGATAATTAGTAAAAAGACTTGTCCCTTCAAACTCAAAGGAGGTTTTATAAAGAAGGCATAAGCAAAAAAGAAATAAAACAAATCAAACCCCCGATACTCCTGAGAGCAAGAGTCCATCGTGACGGATGTCGAGAAGAAGTCGAGGCAGGAAAGAAGGACACAGAGATGGAAGTGGCCAGCCACAAAAGTGCCTTGCGGAATCCACAACAGTGCTCTCCATTTCCAAGGCCAAGTAGTTATTCCCGGTAAGTTAAAAATTTTCTAGTAAGAAGAAAACAAACAAAAATAAAAACCACTCCAAAAAAAGGGTCAAGGGAAGAGGGACGCTGTAGAAAGTCAAGCCGCTGACCGCCGGCGGATCACAAAGAGCCCACGCTGAAGCTGGCCCAGATAGATCCTCATCTTGGTGCTGTCGCTTGTCTTCCTCACCCAGATCTGCGGGGACAGGAGAGGAAGTGCGATGAGAGAGGCTGAGCAACACTGCAGGGCAAGCCTCCCAGAGCACTACGGTGTGTGACCAGCGAGGGTGGAGGAATCCTGACCACCTCCTTGTTGGAAAGGGCTGTCACAGCACATCCTGGGCCGTGACCACTGGAACAGCTGGCCTCCCCCAGCCCTGAACAAGTTCTTCCCGCCACATGCCCTACATTTCTGACCAAGAAAACAGACAGCACAGCAATCTTGGGCTCCACTTTTTGCCTAGATCACAAGGACTCCCTCCTACCCCGGCGGCTTGGTACTAAGGACTGAATCCAGGGGCCTTTGCACTGAGCCACATTCCCAATCCCTTAAAAAGTTGTTTTTCAGCTGGGCATGGTGGCTCACACCTGTGATCCCAGCACTCGGGAGTAAGACACAGGAGGCCTGCCAACACGTTTGAGGCCAGCCTGGACTAGCAAATGAGCTCAGGGCCAGCCTGAATTACAAAACAAGACCCTGTCTCAAAAAACTGAAAAGAATTTTTTCTGAAATTTTGAAACAGGGAGGGTCTCACTAAGTCCCCAAGCGGGGCTCAAATTTGCATTCAACCTGCCTCAGCCAACCAGAGCGCTGGGATTCTAGACCTGTGCCTGTGTCTGGCTTTGTCATAAACACTCTTGATTTGATTATAGGATTAGCAATGTGCAACAGACATAGATTCATAATCTTCCTGCCAAATTTAAAAATGCTTTCCTCACTCCAAAGGACTGGCACATCATCCAGCCTTTCAATACTCCACTTTTTCTGGCAACTAAGGCTAACGGCTGTGATGGAAAGAGGAAAAAGCCACACCAACGCCTGTGGGAGAACTGGAGTCTGGTGAGGATCCCGAGGAAGCTGCAGAGCTGAAGAAAGCCTGCCCTCCTCACGGCCTCCCTCTCCCCAAGAGGAGGTCAGACCTGGCTCACTTTATAGGGCATAGACACAGGCAGGGAGAGAAGAGAATTCTTGCCACAGGGGCCTGCCGGAGCCCCTAAGTGCACTCAGTGATTGGCATCTTGAAGCCAGGTAAGAAGGGGCACCACACTCTCACCAAGCACCGGAAACAGCGCCCATCGTGCTGGGCTGCCTCGCCCAGAACAAGCCTGTGGAGCAGGTACTGCTGTGGGCTCGTTTACAGAAGACACTGAAGCTCACCAAGGCCTAGTCACTTGTCCTGAATGATCCTGGTGCCTGACATCAAAGCCCTTTGCTCTTTCTGGTTCCTACACCAGCCCAACTCCTCTCACCCAGCTTTCTTTAACAGGTAATGAAATGGAGCCTAAAGCGTGAGTTTTTGAAAGGTTTGCGCTTTCTCTACACAACTCTTAAGTTTACAGATCTATCTCCTTCCTCCCCCACTCAGTTTTCAGGTTTTATAAAAGCTTGTTCTCAGTTTCACCTCAATTTCTTTGATGTGATTATTCTGCAACAGACAGACTTCAAAACCAAATACACTGGTTTGGAAATGAAACAAGCTGAAGATCTCACCTGAGGCCCAGCCTCTAATAGAACACGCAGAACGGTTCTACCCGAAAACTGGCTGGAGAGGGCTGATGCAGGAGGTCACTAAGACACTCAGACCCACCCACCAAACCGGCCAGAGTGTGTCACGCCGGGACCACACATCTCTAGCGTCACTCAGCAGCGTATCTCAAAAATGAGCTACAAGACTTCAAAGAAAAAGGGACGCCTCCCTCTCAGCACACAGGTGCAGGCTACAGCTAACGCCTCTCTTCCCAGGACAGGCTGCAGTGGCACCATTTCCTCTTCACTCTTTCATGACAGAAAGTGCTAACTTCAACAGTGAGCTGGGCAGGGAGGAATCCAACTTGCATTTCTGTATCTCGAGGTGCCCGGAAGGGGAGGGGGAACAGGGCCGTGGTTCTGAAGCTGGGTTTAGGCAGCAGGAAGCCATGCGTGCTTTGCAGAGCGACACTCGGGGGCAGGTACCACTGTCCCATCACTGAAGTGAGGCACCTCAGGAGCCTCTGGTTCTCGCCCCAGTATGGCTGAGATGACCCGATCCTGAGCCCAGGAAGAACGACATTCATTTATTTGGAAGGCACTCTCTAACTCCTCAGTAAACAATCATTCTGCAAACTAGTCACATGTGAGGGTATTTTCAATTCAGGAAGCTGGGAGAATACGAGAGGCTTAAGTTATTTCATAATCCAGTTTCATTAGATTTACTGTGCACTGGCACGAATAAGTTACAGAAGGGAGACACATAAAAATCAATTTCTTTGCAGACATTTGTAGGCTGATAGAAGATCAAGCCAACCCAGCTATTAAAGTCTGAAGCCTTTCTTAACAATGCCAGTTAGATACTGCTGGACATTCTCCTAATGAAGAGCCAGGCAGAGAACTCGTCGGGCAGTGACATCCTCTTTGGGTGTAACTGTTTAAACCAGACCACACTCTGCAGGAGAGCAATGACCAAGGACAGGAACCTGGCACAACAGGTCCATCAGGTGGGAGAGAGAGCAGCCTGGAAGTCCTATGCCAACTGAAAGAGCACCTACTCTGGACCTTGGGCCAGGTGCTCCATTATATCCTCACAGCAAGATACAAATCTCTTGATGTACATAAAAGCCCTAGAAAAATAACACGACAGAGATGGAGCACGCTCCACAGGCAGCTCCCTTCTCAGTAGGCAGCCTGAAGAGGCAAACATGGCAACGGAAGACCGCACAGACTTGCCTTCTACTCTCTCCTGCAGTCTAGCTTAGGGGCTCCCAAATCAATTACTGCACAGGGACCTCACCAATACCACTGGGAATACACAGAGCTATACACGGAGGCAAACAATGCCTAGGTGGATCTTTAAGGGTGACTCTTTCTGTGTGCAATTTCTGCCATAACATGCTGACTTTGGAATTTAACCCACATATTAGACAAGACTCCACTGTACTTTCTTGGTGGCATTTTTATTTTAGGTTTGTCATATTTTCCACACTTCATAGCGCATATTTTGCTTTCCTCAGGGTGAAGAAATTTAATCCCTACCTCATTGGCTCCAACAGAGCTGATCACGCAGCTTAGCTTCTGGTTGTCCTTTGACTCCAGATAGATGGCCTGGCTCTTGTGGTACCTATAGAAACAGAGCACAAATATAAGTAAAGCAGTCTTAGTCACTTGGGCGAGAGCATGAGCAAGAGTCGGGACTTAGAAGACTGTAGGCGCCCACCCTCGCATGAGATGACTTCCACACCTTCTGGATCTGAACCTTACAATCCTTGCAAAAGGATTGCACCAACTGAAGAAAGAGTTGGAAAACTATAATTTACTTTGTATTTGGACCATATGACCCGGTTTAAAAACTAAATTAAAAATTTTAAAGTGAAATCTGTTTCTACTCTCTGCCCACACCCTCAAAACTGAAAGCAACTGTATGGACAAAACAGACAGGTGGCTTGAACGAGTGTTCTGTTATTTTCTCTGTCCAAGTAAGTCATCCGCAAAAAGGAAGGTTGAATTCAGCTCTCACATTAGTCATTCACTCAAAAATAATCATCAAGTATTTACTAAGTATCACTGACTACGCTGGACGTTGAGAAAAAGACAAAATAAGGACACAGGTCCCTGCTGGCACTGCAGCTCAAAGACAATCAAGAAACATGTAATAGTTACATCTGGCAGATACTAAAAAGGCAAAGGTTTGAACGTCACGGCATGTCCCAAAGGGTACCCGACTTGGCATGGTTTGGTCTAGAGAAGAGGGAAAGTGCTCCAAAGGAAGAGACAAGACGCATGCTTCCTTTCAGCCCCTGCACATCTCTTCTCTTGGCCTGCAGTACAGAACCACTTCCAACCTACAGGAGTTCATCCTTCCAAGGATGGCAGGCCAGAGTCCAAATGGGACAACAGAGTGCAAGAGCAGCTGCTGGGTTACAAGAATCTGAAAAGCAAGCCACGCTGCTGACAGCCCTGGCACGGACTAGCGCCAGTTCAGTTGAGAATACAATCTTTGGTTGACTCTGGCTATAAAAACCTAGCTACCCAGATCCAGAAACTCAGGTAAAGTCTTCTAAAACATATCTCCCAGCAATACTGCATCTTGCTCTCATGTCTCTGGAGGCAGGAGACACAGTCTGTTTTGCTGGTATAATGAAGTCATCTATTGCCCGGATAGCACAGATCAGGATGTTCTTTTCTCCCACAGTGAACTTCCTCTAATCTAGATGCTAAGTACTCTTTAACCTGCTACTTAGGAACTGGAAATACAGATTTCCAACTGAATTTAGTTCCCAAAAATTGTTTTTAAAAAGTAAATGCAACAGGAACAGTGTGAATGGTTAGATCCAAGATTTAAAGTTGTTTTTGACCATATAATAGCTGGCAAACTGGGTCAGAAGACTGTCGTTATGCTAAACAAGTATCATCACAGAGCCCAACTGTACAATGCAGAAGGGAAGGTCACATTAGTTCACAGCAACAGTCCAACACTTCTCTTGGTTTCCCTCCCACATCTAAGCTAACTAAACTACAAAAGCAGTAATGTCTTGAGTAATGTTTAAAATAAAAATACAAAGGAAAAAGAACAGTTATTCTATGGAAACTGTGAGTTATTAGAGATACAAACACAAACAAAATGTAACTAGCCTCAAGTCGCTGATTCTATTTTCTAAATAATTTAATAAAGAAAGGTCATGAGCGCGGTGCGAATGTACATTACCTCATGGAAGCACGCTTAATACAGAGCTAAGTGGAGCAAAGAAAGTATCTACTATATTCCTGTGTTTCTAATAAAACACATTTGACTGCTTTCACAGTGAACATCAGGAACAAAGACTACAATTTAATCTCTCGCCTCTGGTCTGTCGCCATGGGTGTGGCCTGAATGTCCACCTTGTCCCCATGTACTTCTCCCCATGTAGGAGAGCTGGCCAGGATGTTTCTCAAAGCAATCAACTTCCAAACCAACTGACCCTTGGGTTCCCAAGACCTCCAGGGGACTCAACGCCAAATAATGATCTTATGGAACTACTATCCCCGAATATCAAATCTAAATCATTTGAATTCTCTAAAAAAGAAAAATCCTCACGAACTAAAGTGTTCAGATGAGTACTTGTTTAACATAAAACCAAAAAGTGTACAAAAATCTTAACATATAACCTCACTTTTCAATTTTTAAAGAATAAAAGGGAGAAAATAATTCAAAATGCATTTCAAAATAAGTTTAAAAGCAACATCAATAGAGTGAATTTAGTAAAAATGTGTCTTTTTTTGCCAATTAAACCCATTTTACAAGCTTCAACTCAGTTGCTGAAAAAAATTATTTTTTTAAAATGGCCTCAGAGAATAGGTCCTAAATGTCAAATTGACTTTAATACTAATAGAAATTCTGACTTGGGAATCCCTACAATTAAGTTCTTACAGCTCTGTGCCTCACTATTAAACCCAATGAACTAGAATTACAATACTATTTTCAAAGAAAGCATATTTTTTAAAAAGGTAGCTCCAAAAGTAGGACAAGGCAGTTGGGGAGAGAAGTAATTGAATGTTCTATCCTGCTGGGAATACTAATATTAATATTCCATTTCCCCCAAACGGAGTCCACATTCCAGCTATGGAACCTCATGGGTCCCAATTCTAGCTGGAAATACTGTTTTAAGAGCCTTATATCAATCAGGAGCTATAGGGTTAATTTACTTGAGCAAACGGTGACTTCATTCTGATTCGCATTAGTAGCCTCAGATTTAGAGAGAAAATAGTCCACCGGCACTATCAGTTAGTTATTTTAAAATACCAGCTACTTTCACAGTGTTTTCCGAGAGAGGTCATTAGTCCAAATCAAAATGAGAGGGAAACTTACATGATATAAAATGTCTTAAAAGCAGTAAAAGACCAAGGCAAAGGGAAGATGCTTATCTTTCAAAATGAAATGTAGCTTGATAAGTGTTCACACCAAGACAGCAGGCCTGGAGCACACTCATTTTGCTGAAATCACTTAAAACGCAATAAAACATGTTTTTACCAAAAATATTGTTATAAGGGAAAATTCCACGCGGTGGGGTAGAATACAAACTGATCCGGCTGACCCTTCAGCCATGGGCTGAGTCTGCCGAAGAAAAAGGAAAAATGAAGCCTCCCAAGATAAGAGTCAGGTGAAGGGCCTGCTGGGCTCACCTTGCTCTAGTGAGAGGATCGAGCAGGGTGCTCGGGAACCCATGAACCAGGACCAGGGAGGAAAGGACTCACCCTCTAACACCTCACTGACTGCTTAGCAAGAAGAGAAAAAACACAGAATACAAAAGAAAACATTCTCAAAGTATATTTACCAAGAGAATAAGCAACTTCAAATTCACTGAAAATGCAAAATGCTTCCGGGAACATTACTTTCAAAATGTCTTCTGCTAACATGAGGAAGATGGTGAAAATTTCCTCTTATGAGTTCCAACACACCACACTTGACCACTTGGTTTACATTATGAAATATCCACCACTGTGGATCCTTTCTTTTTTTAAAAAAACAAGAATTTTATTTTACTGCATTTCCACCCTCCAGACTCGTCTCATAAAGTCAAAGGATTAAGTCTAGAAAAAGGAAGATCTGAAGCCATGCAATTACAGAACGAACATCATTTGAAATATCACATGGCTTGAAGACTCACAGATCCGTAAAACTGTTAGTGATAAATCTCATCGTCTTCAAAGACGGTTCTTATATGTGGGCTTGATCTTTAAAGGTTATTTGGTTTTCATTATTAGAAACATTTTTCATCTTATTTTGCCCCATGGCATTGAGCAGCTATCGCCTGCCACCTAGTGGCAAGATGTCCAGGTAGGCACCAACACTAAGATAAACACTAACTGACCTCTGAAAAATGCTAAGCAGCCAGATTTGAGGGGCAGAAAAGTCACTAGGTGAGGCTTCTGGACAAGCAAGCCTCCTCTACCCCTCTGGAGAACTAACTATAAATAAGCGGAAATGATTTCTTTTCAGGCAAGACTAGCTCTATAAGCTTTTTGTTTGTTCACTTCTCGGTTCTGTTTTTGAAAATAGGGTCTTGCTGTGTAGTTCGGGTTTATTTTGAACTCACTAAGTAGCCCGGGCTAGCCTTGAACTCATGCTGATCCTCCTGCCTCAGCCTCCTGAGTGCTGAGATTACAGGCTAGCACCACCTCACCTAGCTTGTCTAAGCATTTTTGACAAGAATAGTGAGCACTATGGATTCATAGGTTCAGTTCCATGGATTTAGACCATTGTGGATAAAAAGTATTTGAAGTAAGAGCAGCTAAGAAGCATATGAAGAAATGCTCATCATCATTAGTCATTCGAGAGATGCAGATGAAAACAACACTGAGATTTCACCTCCCTCCACATAGAATGGCTGCCATTTCAGATTCAGCCAACAGCAAATGTTGGCGAGGATGTGGAGAAGAAGGAACCCTTCTCCACTGTTGGTGGGAATGTAGACTCGTACAACCCCTGTGGAGAACAGTTTGGAAATTCCTCAAAAAGCTAGGATTGGAGGTCCCATTTGACCCATCGCTCTGCTAGGTATATACACACAAAAATTAAAAGATTCATATCACAGTGACATATGTGCACCTATGTTTATAGCAGCTCAGTTTGTGATTGCTAAATCTTGGAAACAACCCAAATGTCCATCAACTGGAGAATGGATAAAGAAGCTGTGGGTCTTCTACAGAATGGAGTATCACTCTGCCATAAAAAAATGATAAGTTTGAATCATTTATACTTAAATGGACGTACCTTGAGGACATCCTCATAAGTGAAATAAATAGGTCACAGATGTGTAAATATCGTATCTTTTCTCTGGTATGAAAAAACAAAGCTATAAATGAGTTCTAGAATGTATGTTATATATTGTGAAATAGAAAACACTCAAAGCGTAATGGAGTGAAGGGGGGAAAATAATGAGATTATAACAAAATGGAAGGAAACAAAGGTTATATATATGGGGGGTGGGGCGGTAGGGTGGGCAGGGTTATGGGAAAAAAGGAGAATTAAGTTGTGTCATATACTGGTACAAATTCTCATTGTTGAATGCAATCATGATGTATATATACAATGTACCAATAAAGATTTCAATTTAAAAAAAAAGTACTTGAAAAAAATTGTGTCTGCACTCAACATGAATTTTTCTTGTAACAACACAGTATAACAACTATTTACACAGTACTGTATGTACTTTATGTAAACTGTTTGTGCTTCAAAATACACAGGAGGAAGCCAGGTGTGATGGTAAACACCTGTAGTCCCAGCACTTGGGAAGCTGAGGCAGAACTGCAGTGAGTTTAAGGGCAGCCTGGGCTACACAGTGGGTTCATGAACTACAAAGTGAGACCTCGTCTTAAAAAATAAAAAAATCACACAAAAGAATCCGTCAAAACTATGTATACATCAGGAAAAGAAAAATTTGCGTAAATACTTTAATACTAAATTTACTGAAATATCATGAGATTAATACAAGTTACCTCTGCCTTCTATCACAAAAGGTACAATGTTGAGTGTGACCATGATATTTATAAAAAATGTACTTATTTCACAATTTAAAAAAAAACAAAAAACCACGTGGAATCACAAAAGGGACTCCAAGTGGAGGCCATCAGCTTCTAGGTATGTGCTGGTATTGTCAACTGCCAAAGCGTATATGCATATTTTTAGCAGACTCCATAAATACAGGCAGCTACCCTAGCTCATATGTAAATATGATGCCTTTTTATGCAGGGGACATGAGTAGCTGCAGACCTGGGTGTTCATGTGTGGCCCCCGAACCAGTCCTGCCCACACAGTGGCATGGCTGGACAAACTCACAAGGTGGCCAACTAACCCAATGACGCAGAAAGGCATCCATCACTTAATTTTGGAAACTAAAAGTACTGAGACAATAGTCATTAAAATGGTAATTAAAGACCATACTGTAACCCATACAAAAGTTCTCAATTTAGCCAGTAAAAAAAGCAGACCAGAAGTCCGTGTCCACTGACAAATTGAAATGAGTAAGAGCAGGTCTGTATGGACAACAAACAGGAAGAATCATTGTGCCAGAATTAAGAGCTGTGCAAAGATGGCAGGAGCCACGGTGATTTAATATCCGGCAGTGTACCTCAACACAGAAAGCAATAAACATTTGTTGAATGAATAAATGTATGAGCCTTTAAGGCTTTTTTCCTATTGTTTTGCCATTTCTTTTCCAATGAAAAACGTTTGCAGTCTGAAAATTTCAAGCAGTCGTCAATCTAAATGAGTCGTGTTTTAGGAGATAATTCCCCACATAAGTTTTCTGGAACGTGTTTGTAGCTGGACAATGCAGGAGAAAAGGGTGAAGATGCCAAATTAAAAAACACCTAATAATATCATAGGAGTTCACAGTGTGCATTAGCATATCAGAAGACTTAAAGAGTTCTGTAAGAAGACAATCTACTTATCTTAGTAAACGGGATCGTCCCCTAAACTGATGTGACACAAAATCCTTTTATCTGTAGGCACCTATTACTTTTAGCACACAGGAGCAGAGGTAAGAGGCAGTGCAGGACATGTACCCTGGCACTGCTGGGCGGAGGCACCACAAAAGACATTGGCCCGCAAATTCTAACACGGGGTCAGTAGCAGGGAGGGCAGGGGACCACCATCCATCTGGGAAAACCCAACACTCCAGATCCACCCACAGACCCACCCACAGAATCCATCTGGGAAACACTTCTCAGAAGTTTACCAGAAGTGTCCATCAAATGACGGCTGCTGCACAGTACTAAAGTGGAATTCCAATTAAGCAGCAGCCACACTCTGAAATAACAATTGTACATAGCCCCAGCCCTCTCCTTCCAAGTGGCTCTCCGCAGACTCTCAAAAGCAGCCATCTTTTCTCAGAACTTACCATCTTTTATCATAGTACAGCTTGCCGTCTTCTATCCGAGCCTCCAGTCTCTGGGCTGGAGACTCCGCAGGTGTGGCAGGCAGGTGTTCAGGAGAGGATGGGGATGCTGGAGGAAGGTAACAGGCGGTTCAGCCACGAGCTAATACATTTCAACTGAGACACCACGGCAAGACCGCTGAGTCCTCACAGTGGGAACACACGGAGACATAAACACCTCCAGGCCAGAGTGTGAAGGCAGCAGTGCTCACAGGCACAATCCCACTACTGATAAGGACGGGTGAGCTAGGTCCCTTGCTCCTGGAAGGTCGCTATGTTGTGCCAAACTTAGTGTGGAACACCAAATCAGCCTAGCACACTACTAAATTCCTCCACATTACTTCTAACTTGACCTTTAAACAATCCTGTGAGGCAGGCAAATCATGGACTAACCTCATTACACAGAGGAGAAAACTGAGTCTCTGGAAGGTTAAAGTCAAATGTACAAATCTACAAGGGGGCTCAGAGTAGGGTTAATACCCTAGTGATCATCAGAAGCCCAAAGGGGCGCTAGGAAAAGCTCTTAAAATGAAATCATTTCTAGAAGGTAAGTTCAAATGATTTATATACTTCCTCCCCATCATGCCTCAGAAGCTCGGGACTTCTCTGTAGACTACAGAAGCCCACAGGATACTTTCTAGAGAAAGAAGTACTCCATTTTTGTTCCACAAAACTCAGTAAGTACAGGGATGTGTGAGTAATCTCAGCACTCAGGACAAGAAAAGACATTACCAGTTTGGAATTCTAGTTTGCAACAAGCACTGACTGCCAAGTGCTAGTCTGCAGGAAACCACTGCTGGAGGGAACCACCGCGAGCACGGAGCTGGCCTTGGCCTCTTCTCTAAGCTGGAACGCACAGCAGCCTGTGAGGACTGAGCCAGGCCAGGGAAAGGCACTGCCAGCAGTAAAGACGTAGCGCTCAACTCCACAAAAGGAGTAAGACTGAAAAATCCTGTGGTCTAGTTTTCAAAACTGGATATGCACTTGAACCTCATGCCTGCACAAAAGGAAACTTTGAACTGCCAATCAAGTGTCTTACAATAAATCCTAAGAACAAGACAAAAATAACACCGTGGGGCTTTAAAAACACCACACACACCGGAGTAATAGACTTAAGCTTCCTTTCAGTCTGCATGATAACTATTCTTAAGCAAATGAACACTTTTGAAAATTACGATTGCCTGACAGGTATTCACATGCTTTTCCAACAACGTGATAAAAAGATTGCACAAATACCAATAACATTATGCACTTACCTGGTCTCTTGGGTGACTTAAGCTGTAGAAAGAACAATAAAAAATCTTTAGAGAAAATCTTTTCGGATGCAACTTCAGGTGTCAGAAGTATCACAATGATTTAACAAGTAACACGTGAATAAAATAAACCAGAAAACCACATTAAACCTGAGCTTTCAATAAACTGTACAAATCAACTGTACCTTATTTAATGTTCTCAGATCCTCCATGATCTGCTCATCAGTTAACAAATAGTTTAGCTGAGGTGTTGAGAGTTAAAGGAATGTGTCTGAAAATATGTTCCCAAGGAAATAGAAATCAACTAAATGGTACAAGCATTGTGGAACCAACGAAGCATGACTACGTTAAATGATATCTTTTACAATAACTTGCTTCTTAGAAAGTTGATTCTCCTACTAAATGTCACGGTGACCAGGTGTATAAAAGACTACACACTTCTCACCTTACAAATTGCTACGATGAGCTTCACTTGGTACCTACAAAACCATAATGAGAGCACAGAAAACAGTAAAATAACAACTTCACCCTGCATTTATCAAGTGCCTTGTTCCAAAGATCTGCAGACTTCACTTAACACACACAGTTTAAGGTTAGTCTTCCAAGACAATGTAAATCCTCAGTTACAAAGTTGAAGGGATATAAAGTTATGTCTTTTTCTGGTAGTCAACAAACTGAACCATCAAGACAAACATCTAAGGGACAGTTCTCTCCATGTGTCCCAATCCCATTACCTGTTTGTACAATGAAAAAGCTTCCTTATACTGACTAAAATTTCCCTTGCTTTAAGAACAGTGCAATTCACCGGGTTACAAATAGAGTATATGAAAGGCACAAAGGCAGATACTATCTTTGTTTCACTGGTGGAAAAATTAACACACATCAACTTTTCAGTTGTCTCTGAAGCTTCAAAGGTCTAATTTCCAACAGGAAGTACTTTCTGAGTAACTACTTTCTGTAAATTTTTCCCACTAAAAGCAGTAGCAATTGAGGACTACAGTAACAAACGGCCAACTTCTGCCCCACTGACAAATATTTCACGTGTTTTCCCACCAAATATTACTCTTCTATAGATCAGTTTCATGTACTCTATCGCAGAGGTGGTGGTGAACCTATGACACACATGCTACCACAAGCTGTTTATCACTGAGAACTCTAAAGGTTCGCCATCACTGCCCCATCAGATGTACAATAAAGGATCAACTGTCTTAAAACAAAGTGATTAAAGCATGACACAAATGGATATCAGGAGCAGGTTTTCTCCTCTTGTCTGGGATGGGGACAGGATCATTTGGTCGTCTCCGCAACTTTCTGGTCATGATGGGTTTCACTTCCATAGAATCTGTGGCAAGAAGGAAATGAGTCAATCTATCCAGTTCCTACTTGGAGTGAGAATTCCTACAGGGTAAGAATAACTGCCTCACAGCCACCCAACCAGCACTGTGTCACGGGGGATGTTTGAGCTATGCCAAGTCCAAGCCAGACGCCACACCCATCTCAGAGATCCAACCCTCTAACGCTACAGCCACAGCAGGTAATCGAACAGCGCCCAAAACACTCGTGGTTATTCCTCCTTCTTAAACTAAAAAGCCAGACTTTTAGAACTAAAAAGAACCGCAGGCTCGTCACACTTAACCTAATGAACACTGTTCCCACAGGGGTGGGGACCAAAAGCCCCACTGGTACAAAAGGCTCTGTTACAGGACCATAGCTTAGGTGCCATATTTTTAGTTTTCGTAACAAACTCAGATTCTCTTCTAACCTTCTGTAGCTACTTGACTTCAAGAATGATACAATGAAGCACACAATAAAGCTTCTTTTCACTAGTCAGTCACTGCCATTGACTCCCCACACCTTGGAGGCTCTCAACGGCCACCTGAATCTGATCTGCCCTTTGGGGTCCTTTCTGGCTTGCTGTTCCTTCATCCTGGTGATTTCTGGGGTCCTCTCAGCACTCAGGCGGTGTCCCCTTCAATGGCCACTCGCCGCAGCCTTCTAGACGGCAAGCCACACTCTCCAGGATCCTGGCAAACTCATTTCTCCTCCTCATTTCCCCCCCAAAGCTGTCTCTTCTGGGTCTCAGGCGCACTGAGCCTGACTCCCCTCAGTGCTTGACCAAAACCTCCCCCATGACTCAACTCCCTTCACCCAGGCATCAAAACCACTGCATAATGTCAAGTCTGCCTCAACCACGCGCACTGATCTTTTCAGAGGCACCACCCCGAGCTCATCAGTGGTCTTTCCCACAGCAACTCTGTCCTCCCCTCCCTCAAAGTGCTCGCCTGAGACAGGCCACTCTGTTAAACATTTACTAGGTGTGTGGTTATTTTACCTTTGTTCTACTCATAGGAAAAACAGTATTATTCATGTTTGTTCTAAGAGCAGCATGAGAAAACATCTTCTGAGTTTGTGTAGTACACTTGTCACGTGCCCTTAATGTCCTGCACATGCCTGTTATTCTGCACACTCACTGTTCACTTTTCAACAGGTGTTTCAATGGCTTACTACCCTCTCCAAGAAGGCCAAGCCTCTTCTCTACTCTTCCTACGTCTCCCTCTCTCTCACTCGTGTGTGTATGAGCTCGTAGCTCGTACAAAGACACCCTGCTTTTAGGTCAGCAAGGCTCTGTGCACTGTACTGCATGCCTAGTCTCCTTCCCACTGCCCAGCAGATACCCAGATGTTACCTATGTAACATCTTCTGAAGGTGTGCCCAATATTTCCCGTTCTGTGACAGCTTTCACAGGCAGGCTCATGCCACCTTGAGTACCTGGGGCATTTGTTCCAACCTCCACCACACCAGAGCCACACTATAGGGAGCATTCCCCCACCAGCTATTATGTACGATTCCCCCACAGCATGAAATGTGTTCCGACTCCAGCACAAAGTTACAAGACCCAGATGTAGTCGAGCTGATCACAAGACAAACTTCATTCATGATTACGCACACTTACGGGCAAAGCAGGCAGGACAGAGTTTCATGATTCTACCGGAGGAATGTGCAGGACATTAAGGGCACGTGACAAGTATACTACACAAACTCAGAAGATGTTTTCTCATGCTGCTCTTAGAACAAACATGAATAATACTGTTTTTCCTATGAGTAGAACAAAGGTAAAATAACCACACACCTAGTAAATATTTATAAAGGTGACCTGGAAGAGGGGATAGAAAGGGTACACCGACCCTTGGGAAGAGGGTGAAAGCCTCCTCCCTACAAATACCTCTTACCATCTGTTGAAACGCTACCTTGCTCCAGTCACTACTGGCCAGTGGCATAGCACTGTGGTTAACAATATGAGAGTCACACTAGCAGGCCTGACTCTCTGCAGCAGCGGACTGATCCATAGCAAGCTATAGACATGCTGTTTTCTGAGGTGCCCTCATCTCACTGGGGGTGCTCATGGCTGCTGGGAGGGTTACAGAGATGGCAGAAGGGACTGGCCTAACAAAGCCCAACTGAGGCTGGCTTTTAGTACCATGCTTTCAGGGAGGAAAACATTATACAAAGACCTTTTTAACAGGACAAGGTTAAACAGCTATGCAAAACTTGAATACTGCTAGGCAGCTGACACCAACTGTGATATAATGCAATACACAAAACCTGGCCTCCAAAGTGTCAGAGGAGTTCATCCAACTCGAGACAGCACCAGAGAAAAAGCAGAGCCCTATAAACACTGCAGGACATCCTGCTCAGCAGGCTGCCAACACAAGGATGGGCACTGGGCACAACACAATGGAGGAAGGCCAACACAGGCCCTAAGAGTACCAAACCAGCCAAGCCACTCAACTGAAAAGGCATAACTGTGCACTTGCACATCAAAAAAATGTAACACAGGGCCAAGAATTTAGCTCTAGTTCTGTGTCTACCTGACAAACATACAGTCCTAGTTTGATCTCTGGTACCACATATCACAATACCAAGTGTGATGGCTCACACCTGTAATCCCAGCACTAGGGAGGCCGAGGCAGGAAGATAGAGATAGAGAATTCAAGGCCAGCCTGGGCTACATAGTGAGTTCAGGGCCAGCCTGAACTACAAAGTGAGACCCTGTCTCAAAAAAAAGTAAAAAAATCCTTCTTAGAAGTATGAAAAGTTAATTTATTGCATCAGTCTTGTCACAGGAATAATCTGGAAAATTTTATCCAAAGGACTACTTCAGCAGAAGGAAGTGCCCTGAGGAAGCTCCTAAGATGTATCAGCCAATGTCTACCACCGGAGAGTGGGTCTAGCCAAAGGTGCACCAGGAAAAAGTGGCTGTGGGGAGCCCAGCCGAAGTCCCACACAGTATGTAAGATCACCTACTGAACTCAACTTGCTTCAACCATGGATTTGGCTGGCTGGCTTTCACGGTAGATTTTTCAAAAAGAATGGGCCAGCCTAAGCGCCTGCATTGAGTCTGCCTGGCAGTTCTATTTCTCACTGCCCACAAAAGCTGACATACTGGCTTTCCAGCATTAAGTCTTCTGTGCGTCCAGCCAGCCACAGTCCCAGAGATCTTGGTCTGGACACACAAAGACTGAACTCCCAGAACTGAATATGAAGCTCAGTCTGTGCAGTGTGACCACCCTGCAGGCAATCCAAGGAAGGAAGGCAACCAAGCAGGAATCAGGTCTGCCTTCCTCTCAGAAGTTCAGGGGCACCGACCCCACATCCCCCTGACTTAGCCCCTCTGATTCAGAGGACTTTTCAAATATTTGCTTCAGTGGGACACTTTCTGCAGGATGCACTCAAACAACTGCAGCGGACCTGGCAGGGTTATGTGAGAGAATGAACAACGGGCAAGGTCTCCATTCCCCTCCAAACCGCCTCACACAGGACCTTTAGTAAGGACCTTTAGTAGGGTTGCCTGCACCCAGGCCACACCGGGTCCACTCTCCAGGAAAGGGGAACACGGCTGAGCAGGTGCAGGCCTCGGCCGGGGATCAGAGCGCTTCCCTAGGGAGAACTCGGACAGCATCAACTGCCGCCATCAACCGGCAATTCCCAATTCTGCACTTCCTTAAGCCTATTCCTTAACCTCCATCAGCTCGCCTGCTTACAGGGCTCAGCTGCGTAAAAGCTTCACTGTAATACACTTTAACCATTAGAAGCAGCCCAGGCACGACATGACCTCACTCTTACACAGACTAGAGAGGCTGACCTCAGAGTCACAGGACACGACAGTGGTTCCCAGAGGCTGGACAGCGTAGAAGAGAAACAGGGTAAGGACAGATCGGCCATTACAAAGTTCCAGTTAGATAAGAAAGTGTAAGTCCTTGGGTTCTGTTATATAGCAAGGTGGCTACGGTCAGCAGTATTCAGTGTATCAAACCAGTTACCAGAATGTAAGATTTTGAATGTAATTGCCACAAAGAAATGATAAATATAGAGGTGGATAAATATGCTAATAGCCTGATTTACAAACTATACGATGCAGATGATGTATCAAAAATCCCTGTACTCCCTAAGTATGTGCAATTATATGTCGATTAAAAGCCCAAATTTAAAATCAAGCTCACAACTGTTTAAACACTGGGAAATTGCAAAGATTCCAAAAAGCATCGTTTTTTTTTCTCCCTGTTTTTTTTGGGTGGTGCTGAACCCCTCCAGTCATTTTTTGTTTTTGTTTTTGTTTTTTGAGATAGGGACTCAGTAAGTCACTAAGTTGCCCAGCTACAGCTCAAACCAGAAATCCTGCCTCAGCCTCCCAGACTGCTGGGATTACAGGCACGTGCCACCATACCTGGCTTTGAAGGAGCATCCTTATTAGGATCCATGCGTAGAAAGAAAAGCTGCTGGAGAGTAGGCCTGCAGCAGATCAACAAGAGGCCCCAAGTCAGCAGATGGAGCTGGGCTAAGACCCCCGGTAGCACACACGCCCACCCACGCCCTCCCACCGTGGGCTTCCAGGTGCACCTATGCTGTTGCAAATCCACAGTGCAAGGTGAGCACCAACAAGAGGCAGGGATAAAGACGGATGAGCTGGAGATATTTCTAGCTAAATGGATGCAGCTAGAGATCACACTATTAAGTGAAATAAACCAGACACACGTTTAAAAACCACACTGTTCCTGTGGTGTGATGTGAAAAACTATAGGTAGTGCAAGGTCTCAAGTTTGACCCCTAGTACCAACATAAAGAAATAAAAAATTTAAAAACAAAAAACCGTAAGTGGAAGTAAGGACTACAATGTACAATTAGATATGGAGAAATGGGAAGATAATGTTCAAATGGGAAGGTAAATAAAGAAGAGGGAAGGAAAAGGCAGGATCACAAAAACAGTGAAAATAGAAGGAAAAAAAAGAAACAGAGCTTTTATATACAGGGAGGGGAGAGGAAGAGACATGAGGAGAGGGGGAATGGGAAAAAGAGAAGGTGCAAATCCCCCCTGGAGAGTGTTAGCATTGTGTACATGTGCAATGCACTAAAAAATGTTTTCCTTAAAAAAGTATAGTAAGATCTGTCTCTTAAAAAAGAGGGGTATGGAATAAAATTCAAGCTGAGATCTTCGGAGGCCAAGTCAGGGCAGAATGAAAAGGTCAAACTCCATTAGACCTAAGTTGCCCACAATTAAGGAACAGCATCCAAAAGGAGAACCAAGCGAGTCCCCCTCTCTTCTGTCAACCACACTGAAGGGCCTGCACTCCGCATGTCAGCAGAGAGACGCACACCCTGCTCCCAACCTGGGCCATGCACTCCACTCTCCCTCTGTATGCATCTGTGTAGACTCTTCTCCTCACTGTGACTTCCTCAGCCCTCCTCCCTGGGTGAAGTATTATGTGAGACTCACTGCTCCTGTCTAGTATGACCGCTTACCCTACAATGCTGAGGTCACTGTAACAAGCCCGTGGGCGCTGAACCCTCAGCTGGGAGCCTGTGCCAACACTGCCTTACACTGGAGAGGGCACGGAAGCTGTGTCCACTTTGTGAATAGCAAAACACAAACTCTTTACACAGACCTTACTCATCGGTCTCGCCATGTGTCCCCTGGTGTAGGAAGAGTTGGTGTAATGTGGTCAAGAGAACATGCCTATTACCAGACAAATTCTGGCATTAGCACTACCCAGCTCACTGGGGAGCCTGGGGCAAATGGCTCCGCTTCTCTGAGTTTGCTTTACCATCTGTAAACTCAGGTTAGCAACACCCAAAATCAAGGGAAGCTGTAGATCTCATGGGGTTACACTACCCAAGTCCAAATCCAGAGTGTTCCTCCACACGCCCATTTTCCAGGGCACACTACAGGCATCGTATTGTGTCATCTTCAACCAAAGAAGCAGACTCCACTATCCCCTGCCAAATTAAGAAATCCCACCCCAGGCAGCTTACGACACACCGAGGTTCTTCCCCAGTCTGCCCACCTGCACAAGTGGTGCTTGTATTTTTGTACCATGCCTAGCTTGATGTCAAGGGCTTAGGAAGCAGGCTTCTATTTTGGCATGATAATGACCCGGCGTGCCATCTGTGACTCTAGTTAATTTTCTAAAAGAAACTCACAGGCTTTACTGAGGTCATGAGTAGCTTCCACAGGGGTTCTTGGTAAGAAAGACCTTACAACAAGAAATGAAGTGGCAGTTAGTGAGCTGCTAGAATAGAGGAGAAAAGCAGGCTACTCTAGCAAAAAGAAAAATGAATTAATGATAAAGCTCCCTACATCTGACAGCTCACTGAGCTCTCGCTGACTGTTTAGGTCATAGCATCAGAGGAAAACCGTACTCAGGCAGTTCTGTATCTATAGCCTCGCTCCTCGAAGTGTGGCCTGGCCAGTGGCCCCAGGAGGAGGACAGAAATGCCTTCACCCAGGACCCTCTCATCAAGACTCCAGGGGACCCACGAAGGTATAAAAGCCGAAGAAGCTCTGATCATGAGGTCGTTGCAGCCTCTCTGCCTGCTACACCGCCCAGTTTCCCCAGGTTCTCCACAGGAAGTGTGGGTGCTGACAGAGGTGGGCTTTGTGTTCAGACAACATATGACACTTTTTTCTAAAGGGTCCTCTGAACTAAGCTTTTCTGCAGCCCTGTGTGTTATTCTGACTTTAAAGAGATCTTCATGCTAATCAGAAAGGACACTGTAAGAAATATCTCTTCTGGGCAGAGCTGGGCAACATCAGTGCTGGGCATCAATCCACAAAGGTTAAGTCAGTCACTCCATCAGAGGAGTGAAATCAGGCCTTTAATCCAGCACCATGGCAGCACCATCTGTGGAAATGCTAATTACCCTCCTAGTTCAGTGCCTTTCCCTTCCACACTACATCACTACCTTGGCAGTCAGTGCTTTCCATACCACGGGTACCAAATGGCTTGAGGAAGGACACTGGCACCTTTAATGCCCACGACTAGCATTAAACTCTTCTATGATCTAGTTTTTTTTGTTCTTGTTTTTGGTTTTTTTTTTTCATTACAAATGATTTCACTGCATTTATTTGTCTCAGCCTGTCTCAAGTCACTGAGGATGCCTCCTGTCCCACTTAAGATTCTGGCTATAAAATCTACTAGCCACATAATGTCTACTGCTTGTCGATAATTACGATGCCAAATCACAGGTAAGGTGATCTACTCTTCCCCACAGATGGAAAGGCAGCAGCTATAAACCGACAGTATTTCCCACAAGCCTAATGAAGGCTCCCAAACATCTGGTGGCTCTAGCAGAGAGCGATGAGGCATCACTGCCAGTCGAAGCCACCATCAAGGAAAATGGTGTGGCTCACAAAGCAGGCAAGAGACTGGACCCCCTGCGAGGTACCACAGTTGGACTGTCGAGAAAGCATTTCAATGAGAATAAGATAGCACTATCTGGAGACCTTATCTTGGCATCCATTCTCATTAAAACACAAACAAAAAACAAACAAACAAAAACCATTTCTAAGCTGCTCTCAGAGGCTTTCAAGGAACTCAGTCTTTTTTGCCAAGTCTTTCAATGAAGAAGTATCAGAGACTTCTTCTGAAGAGTCAGACTCCTCCCCTCCAACGCAGCCAGCCAGGCAAAATTACATTCTCATCTGCTAGCACGGGACTGGAGCTAAAAGTCTGTGTCCACACAAAGTCCAAGCTGTCCCACAGGGACGACACTGTGTAGTGTGTGTTGGGGGGGGAAGCATGCAGATCTTAACCAGTTACTTTTAGATTCAAAATTAGCTCCAAGGTCTTGCATGAAAACAATACATTTTCTATGGAAATCTCTTAAAACCAGATACACCAGAGCCCTAGTACCTTCTGAAGATAATAAAAGTTAATTTTTGGAAACTGCAGAAGGGATGCCACCCACACATCCAAGTAACGACTCACTGCTGACTTGCTCTGCAGTACTTGGCAGGTTCTACATTCCCAAGATCCTTCCAGGATTCATCAGTCTGCATATGGTAGCAGAAGAGTCGGCCCATATTGCCTCTCCCCAACACTCGCCTAGAACCTGCTGAGCTCCCATATGCGGAGCACTAATCTCTAAAAGGCTAGGGAGGACCTGGCTCTGAGTCTCATGTTAACTTCACCGGCTTCACAGGAGAGTAGTTCAGGTTAGCGACCCTGCTGAGAGCTCATCAGTCCCTTCGGAAACACTTGCAGTAACACCTGAGGGAAGAGCTCCAACAGCACATGATAGGGCTAAAAACAACACCTCTTCTGCACTTTAGGGTCGACTGAGTAGGGCATTCCAGAGACCCCCATCACAATAGATAGGTCTGGGTACTTCAGGAACGTGACCGAGCTACAAATGGCAGCAGACCCAGAATTAAATAAAACATAAAGCCACGCTCAAAACTGCCATGAAAGGTCTTCTTTACTGAATACCTGTTACACAGAGGTCAGCGTTCTTAGCATTTATATTTCTAATCACAACCCTGAAAGATAGGTTATAGTCAGTGGAGAAAATAGACTCAGAGGAGTTAAAAGAGCCTGACTAAAGTGACACTGCAAAGGAACTGGAGCTGCCCTGGGATGTCAAAGCTGCTCTGCTCCCATGCGCTGCTCTAAGGTGCAGGACGGAAGCAGTGACTGGACCAGCAGGACAGGACCCCTCTAAGTTCCCAGGACTCCCGCCTACAGGGCCTTCTCACCTCCCGTCAGTTCCATGGTCAGCTTCTCATTTTCAATCATTTTCTTCTTTTCTTCTAGCTCAGCAATCAGGTTCTCCTTCAGTTCAACCTTCTTGTCTTCAAACTCTTTTACTGCTGCTTTCTTTTCTTTAATGTAGTTTCTTTCTACTTGTTCAGTCTGAGCAAAAGAGAAACACAGGCCAGAGGTGTATGGCTAGACAGCCAGGGCTGTGACTCAAAGTCCAGCTCTGTGCTCAGAAACAAAGCATATACCTTTTACTGGAAACACAGAAACAGCTTTGCTCACCTGCAGGGAGCAGGTGTATGGGAACAGGTTTCCCCATGAGCGTGCCACATTGCCACTCGGGTACTTCCACTCCCCGGTGTCTTATATATCTTTAACACAACACGTACCTCCCAGAGACAGTAAATAGTCCCTCCGAGGCACAATTTCAAGGGGGAAAATAGCACTTTCCAATTAATGCATCTGAATTCAAAATTAACTACATGACACTGAGGTCAAAGGATAAGGGTTACTATTTTTGATATTAAGAGGAGAAACTACTGCAACAGATCATTCATTAGGGGCCTGAATCCTAGAGTTCTCAACAATGACACTGGACTGAAATTAAAAACGAGTTAAACTCCACCAGAGAACTAAGAGATAAACAAAGGGGCTTAAGGTGTCTGTGGGACACGCAGTCCTTCAGACTGACACTACATGCACTGACTATGTAGTACTTCAGTGGCTTCTGGAAAAACGGTTCTAATGAACTACGAGCTTCTTTGAAAGGACCCAGAGACACACCCCAGCCCAGAAGCAGTGTTGCAATCATGACTCTGGCCCTAATCCCTACTCCACAGTACTGAGCCCGACATAGGAGCAGCACAGCATGAAGTATTAAAAACCCGTCTTTCCATTGGCCCACAGAGTTTCAGGTACAAAATGGGTCTGTTGAGTCAATTCAGAATCCAACTGCTTCAAGGACCACCATCAAATTATTAAACCACTTGGATTCAAAGACGTTTCCAAATGGCTTTAACTGACATACAAATCAAAAAGCACTGAGGAGTGAACATCCCCTAATCCCTTCAGATGGACAGACCAGAGGTGACGGAGCTATGGCACATGGGCCACAACAGGTTGTTTGCATCACTGGAAGCTCTGAAAGGTTTGCCGCCACTGGACTAGATGGATCACCTGAAGTGAGACCAAGTATCAAGGGAGTCAAACAGAATTGCAATAGACTTCCAAACTACTCTGTGTCAGCCAGGTCCAGACAGCGAGATTCCAGTCTCGGAGCGAGCCTGCAAACCCAAAAGGGCTGTGGTACTTACTTCCAGCTGGAGGAAGAGTTCTGAAAGAGACAAAAAGTACAATTAGATTTGCCTGGCATGTCACCTTTCTAGACAGGGATCTCAGGATTCATTTAGAAGCTGTAATTGCTTTCTGAAACCACATTTTACAAAGCAAATCTTTTCATCAGTAAAGTGCAGATATAAAGGAAGAGTAAAGATGCAAAAAGCACTTGTGTCTAGATAAAATTTGTTCCTGAACAGCTCAGCTCTGGCAGTTCTGGGGTGAGGGCAGCAAAACCAAATTGGCTTGGCAAAATTAGTCACCCCTTGTTTCCACTTGTTCTCACTGTCCAATCCACTGGTCCCTTGACTTATCAACTCGACAGTTCCCAGAGCCTGGTTACGTCTATACAGTGGAGATCTGGATGTTTACCTGGGTACACACTATAGATAACCAGAGGCATATGAATCATCCATTAACCTAATTTATCTAAGTTGGTTGTATATCAGGCCAGGCATGCAGAGTTGAGGGTCTACTGTAGGACAGTCAGGAGGACACAAAGGACAAAGACAGCACAGGTCAGGAGGACACACAGCAACCATTCCTGAGCACATGTGCCATGATATGGACGGAGATTCCAGGCTTCCTGAGTTATTCACAGGCACCAGCTCTGCTCACACTGAAGCTCCTGCCAGCCACACTCAGGCCCTCTCCAATCACACACCACACACGTAGCTCCTCGTCTACAGCCTCTAGAGGGAGGGCTTTGTGGCAGTCCCTCCCTTATCAAGCTCCTCCCACAGATGTTAAGCACCACGGTCTGCCACACAGTAACTCTTTTCCTACAGGCCCTTCTACTAGACTCTAAGCCCCTCTATATATCCAGAACGTCAAACCAAGTATGTCTGTGGCTTCTAGTCTTCCCTGAGTGACAGAGAGCCGGCTGTGTGTGGACTGCAGAGATCACCGGAGAGCCAGTGACTGCAGCACCCACGACAATGTAGCACAGCCTTCTCTGCAGACTCTTTCCTGAGATAAAGCCTATCCACAATGCACCAAAGACTTAGAGTTCTAAAAACCCTGGGTTCAGAGCGCAGATAGTCAATAAGCAAGTTGCTAGATGAGAAACATTAACGGAGGAAAGGGACAAGCCACCCACCAATTGCTAGCCTGGGGATCTTTTCTGGGCCAGGGACTCACTCAGTACAGGCACCCAGGCACACCTCCCAATAGGCTCCCCTGGACACGGGGAGACCTGTACACCTGAGCAATCACACTGCACCAACGAGACAAAATGACAACTAGCACCGAGAGCCGGCAGCTGCTGTTTCAGAGATCAGACACAACCAGAGCTGGTGGAGGATCTCTGCACAGAATGGGCTTTTTAAAGCTCAAGTCACACCTGATTTAGGAGCTCTTCCTCACTTCCACCTGGAGGGAAGAAATGTTTATGAAATAACACACAAGGACAGGATCCAGGGTCTGTGAGATTAATTAAGCAGAACAACTCCACACTCACCCTGCCGTTCTATGATAAGGAAAGATGGCTCAGAGTTTTCTTTCCTTATTCACATCTTCAGAGGATTCTCGGAGCAATTAAGTGTTTTCCGCTCCAGATGGGGAAAACGAGGCCCCATGAATAAGTAACTGAGTAAAGGCACAGACCCCAAGTAATGGAGGTAGGTGGGAACTGAGCCTTAGGCCAGATCCTTCCACAATGTCACCTCCCTGATCGTATCAAAGAGAGCTCTGCCAAGAGGGGAGGTGAGTGTAAGGACGTCCCTCGGGAGCTGAGAGTGGAATGAGGGCAGCACTGAAGACACACAGGACGTGAACAGGCGGAAGGCTCGTGGCCGCAGCGCCATCCTCCCATTTCCCACCCCTGTCACCAGACACCTTGGACTCCTTGGGTGGAGAGGACACCACCTTCGTAGCCAGGGAGCTAGAAGTCAAGAGGAAAGCCAGGTGGGGAGTGGTGCCAGACCTCACTCAAACCCAGCAACTTCTATCACGACAGGAAGCAAAGCACCATGCTGACCCTCAACACGCTGGCTGCTCGCAAACTTTCAAACTTCGCGCAGGCAGAGCTGCACAGGAGCTCAGGAGACGTGTCTGTGCACTTTCAACCGTTGCTACGTCCTTTCTGCACGAATCTTCATGTAACTTGGAGTTCCTTAACTCCAGATATGTGGGTATATTCTGCCAACGTAGCACGACTTTCCTGACGTCGAGGACAATGTGCTCGTGACTTTACAGTGCTTGCACATCTGTTCAAAGATACACTAAACAAAAACATTCACTAAGGGCACAGAATAAAAGCATGCTCCTTTCTCTCAATGCTTAATATAGAACACTTGAGGGAAATCAAGAACGGACCCTCGCTGCCTAGAACACAGAATTCCAGAAGAAAACACCCTTTCCACGTCAGCACCTCTGGTCACTAAGTGAGTCATGCGAATGAGAGCAGTAATGTCCAAAGCTGTCCTCGGGGAACCAGGAGCAACAGCTGGAAGACAAGCAGCCACCACTCATGCAACTGGCTGCCAGGACAAAGATGAACCAATTTTATTAACTGTGCCTTTGGAAGCTCTCCCCAGAACTTTCCCTTTCAACAAAGCACGTGCGGCACAATTTGAGAAATAGTGCTTAGAGCCACATTACACGGACGATGCAGAGAAACATTTTAAAAGGATTCATTTCCACGTCAGAGAGCCTCACCTGCATTTCGGATCCTCTCCTTGTACTGCTGATCAAGCTTTTTCATTCTCTTCTGATATTCCTGTAAGGTACCTGATTTTGAGCATTTACAAATTAGAAAGTTATTTTGAAAATCGATCTGCTCTACACTTTTTCCTAAAGTTATATTTGACTAGTGTCAGAATAACACAAACTGAGAAAAGCCACACTTGAGCAGTTAACTGCATTTGCTCATTCTCAGCAAAGTACACAGCAGGTTCTACCAGGGACCCGTGTGCAGTCCTCCTCCACAGCACAAAAGAACTCTGTGTGCGAGGGGAGTACTGGAGCACAGACGTCCCAAGAGATGCCAAGCCCTTGCTACTATAGCCCAAGGCACCGGGCCTCCCTTTTGGAAGAAGGACATTCTCCTACAGTCAAGTGGGCAGCACAGCTTTCTGCGCGGCTGGAACTGCCCTCTATTTGCACTACCCAGGTGGTAGCCACTGG
The DNA here is from genome assembly GCA_004026965.1 of Petromus typicus. Taxonomy (NCBI): domain Eukaryota; kingdom Metazoa; phylum Chordata; class Mammalia; order Rodentia; family Petromuridae; genus Petromus; species Petromus typicus. The sequence continues at coordinate 36,688 of PVIR01006839.1, forward strand.
CCATAAGTGGTGGCTTTGGTACTGAAAATACAGCAACTGCAACTGAAGAACCGGTTACTAATTTGATTTACTTAAACACAAACAGCCACACGTGATCACGGTACCAGGTGCTCAGGCAAGATTCGGAAATCTCCTTTCCCAGCTCGGCCCCAAAGGAGTCCAACTCATGAGGAAGTGTTTTGTGTCCACTGCGCTTTCCCACAGCCAGTTCAAAACAGTGAATCACTTACTGGCAATGCAACAGGGGGCCCCAAGATACGGAAATAAAGACCTAAGAGCCGCAGCTAGTCCTCCCTGGGTTCTCATGCTGTGCCCAACACTGCACAAGAGAGAAAACGAACCAGGCAGGAAAAAGTGGGGGCCTCAGGTCACATTCAAGAAAGTGAAAGCAGGCTCCCTGATCTGTCTTGGAACTTGAGGACATGCCTCTTCCAACTCCATGCCACACTACCTTTAGGGGTCAAAAGCACTTGACAAAAATCACCCACTTATAATCTGCCAAACACAAAACAGAAAACGCTACGCTAATTCACAATCCATTAACATTTGTTTTAAAAAGAAAGATAAGCTAGATATAGTAGCATACAATCTCAGCATTCTGGAAGGCTGAGGCAGGAGCATCCCAAGTTCAAGGCTAGCCTGGGCAACTGTGGGACTCAGCAAGACCCTGTCTCAAAAGGAACTAAAAAACAGGCTGGAGATGTAGCTCAGCGTAAGACCTTAGATTCAATCCTCACTATCACACACAGAGCAAAACAAAGTAAGATTTTATTTTCTGGTTATAATATCCCTCCTGAAAACATCTAGCTTTGAAGGCTCCAAACATGATTTCACTTCAAGAATTTGCTACATATTAAAAATAAATAAGAGTTTGGAAATGACCACTTTATTGATCACAGATGGTAAAATATGTACTGGATAGAGAGAATCATTTACACTAAATTTTCAATGGTTCCCAGAGAGAAGCAAAAGACAGGCTTCATGTTTAACATTAAGAAAATACACAGAAATGAAGAGTCGATCACACACCAACCTTCCTGCAGTTGTTGTAGCTGCCGCTTGAGAGACGCCAGTTTGTCCTGATACATTCTGTAAAAGAAAAACTGCGCTGAGAGAGGCCAAAGCCTTTGTCCTCAACTCTACACACCCTCCACAGATTACTGGCTCTGTCAGGGGATGTCATCAGGGTTGTTCAGGAAACGAGGCTTATAACACACTAACTAACACAGCCAGAAAGGCACTGAGGCCAGGTGTGGTGCGACACGCCTTTAACTCCCAGCTATTTGGGAGGCTGAGGCAGGAGAATCACTTGAGCCTACGAGTTTGAGACTAGCATAGTGAAAGCCTATCTCAAAAAAAAAGAAAGAAAGAAAAAGACAGGAGCTGTGTATTCTTTAATTAAATCCTAGTTTTACAGTTTCTTCAGTATTATTCCACTTTTAGAGAATCAATCTACAATGTATAAATACGAAGACTGATTTTGATAAATGCCAATGATAAGAGGATTGAGCAAAAACACACAAAGAAAAATTTAAAGCATAATGCCATTTTCTTCCGGATTTAAAAGTGTAAGTAACATATTAAATAAGACCCTTACATAAACGCTACAGTTTGATTATAAATTCTGAAGGTGTAAGATTGCGGCCTGCTATGTCTTTTTACACACAGCGCACAGCTGGATAAGCATTGAGTCGGTACATCTCCACACCACCTTTAAAAGCACTACTTTTTCAGGATTAGAAAAAGAGTAACTTAGAAACAAAAATTAAAATGAACTCATTTGTAGCCCCAGGTAGATAAAAGCACGCAGAACACGCAGGACACACAAAGGAAAAGCACACAGCACATAATTTCTTTTATTAGTACATGTTTACATTCATCTTTGGAGCAAATACACAGATTAACAAATCTTAATTCTTCTCATTCGCCTTCCCTTTCCTCCCTCCCCTGCTCGTCTCTAGATGCCCTTCCCATTTGTAAATGTCCTATCTCTCCATTTTCCTTAAACTGATACTTTGAGTTTCTCACGTAAGAAAAGTCAGGGCAGTACTTAAGCTTGTGTGTCTGACTTATTTCACTTAACATTATGAGCTCATGGTGCACCCATTTTTCTACAGCTGACTCAAATTTATCCCTCTTCTGGACAGACTAGTACTCCGAGTATAAACACGACATTTTGTTTATTCATTTTTCTCCTGATGGATAAATGGACTTGTGGCGATTGCACACTGGCAAATCTGTTTAAATGGTGGATCCTAGAAGCCAGTCACGTGTCCACAATATTTTGAAATCTACCTGAACACATCCACAATTTCTCAGGGACAAAACAGGTTTGGAAGTCTGTGATCCCAGCACTCTGGGAGGCAAAGGCAGGAGGATCACAAGTTCCAGCCTCACTTGGGCAACTGAGCAATACTCTATCTCAGAAACAAAAAACAGTCGAGGTATACAGCACAGTGTGAACACTCTGGGTCAAATTCCTAGTATCAAAAAGAAAGTAGGATTTGCAACCTAAAATAGCACTGTCCAATATGTGACAGCCATAATTATCTTTTGTTTTGGTATCAGGAATCAAACTCAGGACCTTGCACTTGTGAGGCAGGCACTGGAACCACTGAGCTACATCCTCCACAACACAACAGTCTTCTATTTGCTCCAATATGGCAGACATGTCTAACCCAACACTGCAGCTGGGAGAAAGGGCAGGAAGATTCTGAGAGTCCCACAGAAGGATGCTTCTTTTAGGATAAATCCTGATCAACTCCCCATGCTCACTTTGAATCATACAAAGGATTCCATTTTAATCAAAATTACTTTCTCATTAAGGGAGCACATTCAATTAAAAAATGATCTCTAAAACTGGGTGCTTAAATGTATCAAGTGCAGGAGAGGGTGGAAATATACGAACCACACACAAGTCAACATTCAGAACCCAGGACATTAACTTTTAGACAGAGGGGGCCAGCCAAGTCCTGTGGCCGTCTGTCTCTGAAGGGAACAATGACCGATTGAAGAAAGAAGCAAGCAACTTACACGCGCTGAGGTCATGTACAAGGAAATAAACAGGTGGCTGTATCTTAAATGGGTCAAAGAGAATCAATAAAAAGCTTCCAAAGATGAAAATCAAGAAAGGTCACAGGAATTATTATAGGTAATCTTGCATTCACCACTGGTCCGGGTTAGCTGAGTCTGGATCAGTCTGAAACTCTGGTTTCCAAAGCTTAAAAAAGATGATAAAATCCACAGGATGGCTTCTAACATTTATAAATAGGATGAGAGGGAGAGGATGTGGATCATCTAGTTTAAAAGAATTTAAAGGGGCAGAGCAAGATCCTCAAATGCACTCATTAAATACTCACTAAAAGTGCCTCCTCCTGTCTTCCGTCTGGGTGTAATTGGAATGAGGGGAGGCCACCCCGCACACTTGCAGTTCCAGCTCATGCTGGGAGGTGGACACAGGAGGCAGCTAGAGTCCACGGTCAGCTTGGCCAACATGAGGATCGCAGTTCACAAACAGGAGAAGGAAAGGGAAGGGAGGGAGGAGAGAAGGAGGGTGGGGTCCTGTTTCTCCAGCCAGTGCGGCAGTGGCCGTCTGCAGTCCTGGGGGTGTGGACTGCCTGCTCCCCAGTCCCAGAGCTCTCTGAGATCTGGTACCTGGGCAGGAACGAGTCCGCAAGCGGTGGGCTCACACCTACCTGGGACCCAACTCCTGCTTCGAGGCTCCAGGGATCCTGTCTGGCATTGGTTTTCACGTTCCAAAATAATAAAGACATGGAAAAGGTTCCCTCAGTTAGGCGGCCCTACTCCCTCCTCCGTGCTCACTCCGTCGTCCAAGGACTGGCTGAACGAGACCAACTTAAAGGGGAGTAAGGAGAAGACAGACAGGAGTGGAAGAGGGGAGCCTGGAGGACTCAGCAAGACCTTGTCGCAAAAACCTGCAAGGGCTGGGATGCAGCTCGGTGTTCCAAGTTCATCCCCCAGTACCAGAAAAAAAGAAAGAGGAAAAAAAAAAGCTAATGGGAAGAGTTTGTACACACACACTATGATCAAAATCTAGTCATTACAAAGACTTTCCTGCCAAGTCCATATACCAGAAAATAAATACAAAGTCATACTCACTGTTCCTTCATTTCTACATAGTCTTCATCATGCTTTGCCAGGTCGGTTTCACTAGCATCCTCAGTGTCTGAGCAAGACGAGGGGAGAAGGAGAAGGGGTAATTAACGTCGCAGCTCCTAGGCTTGGTATCACCTGACACGGGCTAAGTAGTTAATAAACTTCTGTAAAGTGAATCTCGATTCAACGCAGACCCTCCATGAAACTACCAGTGAAAAACACTAAATACGGTTAGTGCAGCAGTGCCGGTCAAGGCTGCTATTTATGCAGCAGTCACACTGGCCGCTGAGGATCCAAGCTGCGGGCACTAAGGCAGGAAGTCCAGCCTATGCCACCGATACAAGCTCAACCCCGTACAACAAATCCAATTTGAATAACGGAAATATTTTCAAAGTTACAACTAGAAGCTGGGGCAAGATGATCATACGGAAATTGTCTCAAAACGCTTGAAACACTGTTCTTACAACAAGCAGATGGCTGAGGTGCACTAATTTTAACGATCCTTACACAGAACAGCACTTGCAGGGGAAAAAAAAAAATCAATTTTGATTTCACCACTCCTCCTTGTGGCCATTAACGGCAATGCAAGCGCTTTATCTTCAAATGTGGTTAAACCAAAAGCAATTAGTTTCTTCAACTTTACTCCCACAAGTGCAGCTACCTTCTGAGAAGCTGTTGCAGATCCAGTACTCCACAAGCCCTTCTCCCACATGCAATGAGGAGGTTTTCCCTGAGGTTCTGTTTATGCCAACGAGGGACAGTACGGAGAAGCTGGGAATATAAAACACTAAAAACCACGAACGGCCAGTCTGGCCCGATTTGGGGCTAAATTACTCCACCCCTAAGATGGTCTCTGTATCATCTTTCTTTCCCTCTGCCTTTTCGTATTTCTTCACCTACCTCGTCCTCCCGCTAGCTCCTTTTTCAAATCCTCCATTACTGTGTTCCTCACACTTAGCAAAAAGATACACAACTAGTTGCGTTTCAAAAGCAAGGATCTGAGAGGCAGCAAAGAAAATGTGAAAAGCGTGGAAAAGACAACATCTGGGCACCATTAGGCAGATCACTCCCTACCCCGCGCCTGTCTCCTTAGTGATGAAAGCGCTCAGTACCAGATCCAGTACTCGCTGCACAACTCATTCAATCCTCAGCCTTACTCCGGGGATGTAAGCATCGCAAAGAGGCTACTCCAGCTGAGCAAACCGAGGCTGCAAAGCTTCCGTCCCCTGAACTGACTAAGCCCGAGATCTAGCGGCTTCTTTTAATCGACCTGCTCTATTCTCAATCACCGCGCAGAGCGGAGCTGATCCGAGCATTTCAGAGAAAGGAGACCTGGGAGCGAAAGAGCCAAACTGGGCTTCACTCTGATCCTCTCAGTAAAAGGTAAAGAAAATAGAAACAGGAGTACCAACCATTCAGCGCAATGCACGACTCTCTCATTCTAGCTACGGAGCAGCCACAGGCGGCCGGGGGCTGCGCCGACAGGGGCGGGCTCCTCGCCCCCCGCGCTACCCCGCTCCTCCGCCCGCCCCTCCAGAAGCCCCCACCCCGGCCCGGGCAGCCCGGCGAGCCGCAGGGCTCACCCTCGTCCGACTCGCGGCCCCGACAGCTGCGCTCGTCGTCCTCGGCGCTCTCCAGCTCCTCGTCCTCCTCCGGGTAGTAGTCGGGGGCCGGCGGCGCTCCAGCCGGGGCCGGAGCGGGAGCCAGCAGCCCCGCGGCACTCATGTCGCCTCCGACCGCAGTGGAGCGTGTCCTCACGGTACCGCGGCGACCACGCGAGGCGGGGACTCGTCCTCTGCCCGAAAGAGCCCGACAAACCCCCAAACTCCCGGCGCGGGAGCCGCGGCGACCCCTTCCCCGTCGGCGCCGAGCTCCGCCCCCCGCGCCCGCGCTCGGCAACCGGGGCCTCAGGATGCGGGCGACTTCCGGGTCGCGAGCTGCCCGACGACGGCCTGACCCCGCCATCCTTGAGAGGCGGAGACTACGCCAAGCTCTCCTTCTCCGGATCTCCAGACCCTTCATCAACGTCTTAATATTCTCGGTTGTGGGGGTGGGGAGGGGCGGGGGCAGGATCTCTGGAGTCAGGCAAATCTCTGGACAGCCCAAGCCGCGGTCAGGACCCCGAATGTCAAAAGACATTCCAGAATCGGCCGCCAGGCGGCGCCCACAGCCAGAACTAAACTACTGTCCAAAGGCGACCTGAGGGGTGGGGGTTGGCAGCGCCCTTGGCAAAGGGGGCACCGATCTGGTATACCAGCAAGTGAATGATTTGAAACGTCCGCTTAGTAGGAGGAAAACCCTGACAGCCGGAATGTGCGTGATGATGCGGAAAAGAAGGAATCCTGGCTCCTCCCCCAACTGGACCTTTGTTAAGAACTAAAAGACCAGGACACTGATATTCCATCCTAAAATTAGCGAAACCGAATTTTCCCACTTCTTGGGAACCCTTTTCTTTTGTATGGGTTTACTCGATAAGGTGTCGTTCAGGATTTTGCAGATGGTAAAAGACTTGTCATTTGCCTTTTTAAAAATGGTACCGTCTGTCCAGTCTGCTAGGTTTACACTTCCAGACCCAGGCCCTCCGCAGAAGTAACTGCCCCGTGTTTTTTGAATCTTAATCTTTTCAATTTCGCCCAATTCAGAATCTTGCTAATTGATTCTCAGTTTAGCAAGTAAAGCATTTGCCCCTACTAGGTAATCCGGCTAAAACTGAGAAAAGGAGAACTGAGGATCTGTATGAATTTGAGCTCACCTCTGAATATAGCTGGGTCACAGTGTAGTAAACTTTGTTTAACAAACAAATTTAGGGCGTCACTTTCAATGAGAACAGTTCTGTCTGTCGGGTTGTGTGTAGCAAGAAAAAGGATTAAGAAAACGGGGCCAGTCTACAACCATACCACCCTGCACGCGCCTGATCCTGCCTGATGGTGAAAGCTATGCAGGGTCCGGTCTGATCAGTAATTGGACGGGGAAAGGGCCCAGAGGTGTTCAAATGGCTTGTGTAAAATAATCTCACTAGGTTGCACCCAAGTTGCCATAGAAGCAGTAAAACTGAACACAGATGTGGGAGCGAAGGTGAACCCAAACTTTCTGATTCGCAGGCCGTTCGTGACCAAATTTATCTTGAAACTGGCCCTCAAGGAGTCTTCTAAAAATGCAAAACGTTATTCTCATCCAACTTGTTTTGACATTTTTTTATTTACTACCTTGTTTTAATTAAAACATTGGCTCTCTTTGTAAGAGTTATTTCTTCCCGACAAGAACGCGAGAATTTTCAAAAGGGAATGTTACAATGTCCTCCCTGCAGTCCAGAGATCTTCTGAAGTGCCTTCTAAATAAAAAGCCTCGCAGGGCTCCCTGTACATCTGCCATCTATGTTTAAACTAGGGGTTCAGAACTGTCTCCTAACCAAAGGATGAAGTCATTTTCTATTTTTGTGCAGCTGAATCACATTTCAGTTATTTGTAATCAACTGCATTGAGCAATCGAGTTTATCAGTAGCAATATGCATCGAGCAGAAAAAGAACCAATAAGATTTTAAAAATCAAAACTTCTTAATATAATGAATCCAAAATAGTTTATTTCACTGCTAAATGATTTCAAGAAATTGGATTTTTTCCCCTTATGTTTCCTTTCTTTTTCATTGCATCTCTTAATGGTCATGCATTTTTATATGTAATACATGGACACAAATTAATTTCACACTTAGGTGAAAATTTACCCTATCTAGAGAACTGGTAGCATTTGTTTTTAGCTAATAAATGGAAAAACCTGATTAGAAAATAGTCTGTCGTGGCTTTAGTGTGAGCTTCTTTCCAGGTGTTTAAGATAATTCAGAACAACCTTTTCAAGACAGTGAAAATCAAGCTCCCTCAAAGCTAAGTTATGTCAGCTGAAGTCTCTGTCGGCTGTCTTCCCAAATGATATTCAGCCAAATGCTAATGAGACACCTGCTTCAGGACTCAATCTACACCCAAGTCCTGTCCATCCGGTTGCAACAACTTCTTTCTGCTTTCTAGGGAATCCCACATTCCCTAACGCTCCAACTGCTGGAGCTTTGTAAGCGGACTGGAGCATACTTTTTAAATAGTAGGAGAAACATACACCGTTTAGAACACAAATTTCATCAGCAAGTTTTTTAAAAA
>PVIR01006839.1:45048-63967 GCA_004026965.1 Petromus typicus
GCCTGAACCACAAAGCGAGACCCTGTCTCAAAAAACCTAAAAAAAAAAAGATGGGCCTCTGGATATCACAGGTTGGGGCAAAGCTCAGTAACCTTTCGTCATTAGCTCACAGAATTATTGACAACTGTGGGCCTGGAAAAGGTTACGTGGAGTGTGCTCACCTGAACCTGTTAACGCTAACAGGGGTTCTCCTATCACATTTGTTTCTATCCATAAAACCTACACACTGAATATTTATTAATATTTTATCCTTGGACCTGTTAAAAATATGCCCCGTCCGCGTTGAACGTATACTGGCACAGAAGATGTACCTATTGCATTGGGGTTTTTTCCCCAAACGGTATTAAACTGACGTCTGCTAAACGCAATGTAAGAACGGGCTACTCCCATGCCAGAGAGAGCCAGGAAATATTTCCAAGTCTAGGAGAATAAACGTTCTATTAATTTATGGCAGAATTACTATGAAGCCTAAGAATCACTAAGTCCAGTGACAGCAGAATCCCCCTTCAAAATCCCTTTTGCCAGGGGGTCTTTTGGGGCTCTCCCCACAAAAAGTAAAGGCATTGGGAGGAGTGCCCTGAACTTTGACCCCAAGGAGCACAAACACGAGTGACCGCACCCCAGGGACCGAGAGTAACTGAAATCTCCAGGTCTTCCGTGTCTGCGGAAGCTCCGCCCCTGCCTGTCCCTCCCACCATCCACTCGGCCAATCCTCGGCACCATAGACCGTTCGGCTTCCCAGACATGTCCATTCAAATGCCTATATCCGGCCTCAGTCCCGGGTTCCTCGATCAGGGAAGGTCAGTAGAGAGCCTATCGGAGCCGACTTGGGGGCGTGGTCAAGGCGAGGGGGCGGGAAGACTGAGGCGGTGGGGCGGAGCACGCTCGGCGCAGTCGGGTGCGATTGGCCACCCCTGGCAGGAGCCGCACCTCGGACAGCAGCGGCGGCGGCCGCGGGAGGGTCGCTGTGGCGCGGGACGCGCGCGGGTCCTGTGTTGAGAGTGAGGCGCGACGCGGAGCCCGCGGGCGGGGGCTGCGCGCAGCCGTGTCCAGCGCCCGGCGACCGACCAGGTGGCCCGTCAGGGGACACGCTGCCCCACCGGAGCGCGACTCGGGAACAAGTGCGGAGAGGAAGCGGCGGCGCGCGGGCCCGGAGGTGCTGACAGCCAGTCCGAGGTGAGCAGGGGGCGCGGGCGGTGACAGCGTGCGCCCCGGCGCGGGGGCCCCGGGCGCGGCGAGGCGCGGACCGCCCGAGCCCCGGGAGTTCCGGGAGCGGCTCGGGCAGCGTGCACCGCGGCCGGGAGTCCCCGAGAGGGGCCGGACAGCGACCCCGAGAGCGGCTGGGGCCGCGGGGGAGGGGAGGACCGGGCAGCCGGGACGCCGGGTGCGGGCGGGAGCCCCCGGGGCTGGGACAGCGCAGCGGGAGGAGGGTCCCCGAGCGGAGCCCGGGCGGCAGGTGAGAGAGCCACGGCCGAGTGCGGCCGGGGACGGAGAATGGAGAGGGAACCCCAACGAGGCTCGGGTAGCGGGGTGAGGGAAAGGCACCGTGAGGAGCCCGGCGGCGGGAGGAGGGAAGAGGACGCCGCGAGGGACCAGAACCGCGGGCTAGGGGACGGCAGGGCGAGGGAAGGTCCCGCGCAGAGCTGGGGCCCGCGAGGGTCGGGACCCCACAGGGGCAGGGATGGTGGGGTGCGGGGCAGGGTCCGGGGAGGCTGAGGTCAGGGAAGCGAGAGATGGGACGCCGAGAGCCGCGCGAAGAGACCTTCCGGGGGCAGGATAACGGGGACCCGGGGTCCTGGCGGATGGGGGGCGCTGGCTGAGCGGGGGACCCCAGGACCGCCGCGGCCGGGAGCCCGGCTCGGAGTTGCGGCGTCAGGTGAGTGGGAACGGCCGGCAGCACGGACGAGGCGACCCGGCTCTGCTCCCGGCTCTGGCCATCCGCGATCTGAGGCTGGAGTCGGGGACTCCGCCGAGCCGGGATTATGTAACGAACGTCTCCGGAGCGCGGCGCGGGGCTGGGGGGCCGGCGGGAAGCTCGGGGGGAGCGAGGGTGCTGCCTGACCTCTTCCCGCTCGCCCGCTCCCTTCCGATTCAGGTCGTAGAGTTTGATGTGGACGCCTTGAAAGTGGGGGATTCCTGACCTCAGTGGAAAAGGTGGGGTAGAAAGTTGGGGAGAACTTCAGCCCACTCCAAATTGAAAGGGAGAGAAATCCTTCCTTCCGGAGAGCCACATTTTGGATTAATTAGGATGTTTATTTTCATCTGTGTATTTTCTTGGACTGCTGGGATTTTTTTTTTTTTTTTCCATTTCAACTCAACAAAGAGTTAAAACTTTTTTACATTTGGCAGCGTATCGGTATGACTGTGTGCAGGGCAGATTTTAAGGGACTGTACTGTATCCTGGGTTTGGAACTGAGGTTAACTTTGATGACCTGAACATAGTCAGAAGGTCAAACTAAGTTTTTAAAAAGAGATAGTGGAATCACTAAACCACTAGCACTTTGCATGCAGATCACCAGAGCTACCAGGACTGACTGAGCTGTCGGTGAAATTCCAGGACAGAGTAGAGGGCAGGGGAGCCTATTTATCCAAAACATTGTATGTCTTGGTGAATGGCTATTAAAATGCTGAAATAGTGCGAAACAGTAGGAGTACCAGTTAGAAAGCATCCTCCTAGTTTGAGAGATGTTAAACTAATCACCAAGCGATTTGTTCCTGTTACCTGGGTTATGTTAGTACTGCCCCAGTTACCCTTCAGAAGTTCCCCCAAATGCACACGTTTTGCTATGGTGATAACCAGTTTTCTACTTGAATTTAACGGAAAATGTAACTACTGTATCATTTCACAGTTATTTAAATATTCCTTGTTTCAGTTTAGAGCATGTCTTATTAGGAATCTTCTGCCTGTTTAGAATGGGAAGCTTCAACTAGTCTAGAGAAAATGTTGTATTAATGTACCAGCTTACCTAGATCTGTCCACTTCTTTAGGTGCTGGGGATGGAACTCAGGTGCTTGTGACTTCTAGGCAAATGCTTTAGTATAGAACTATGCATCCACGCTCTAGATCTGCTTGATTAAGTCCAAGGCAAAAATCACTAAAGTCATTTTTTATCGGGGTAATAAGTGGAGGGAATACTCTGTTAGGGACTTTATTTGACTTTACTTGCTGTTGAACAGTTCTTACATGACGTCAGAGACTATGACATGGTATGATTATGAAAACTGCATAATATAGGTCCTCCCCTGTGAAGCAGAAGTTATGCAGGTGAGAGGAACAACAGCAAACACACTGAAAATATGAGGTGCTATGAAGTACTAAGTGTAATTTTTTACATTAAATTTATTTTTTCAAAATGCTAGGTAGCATTCAGGTAAAAATAAAGCCAATTAACAAATGGGGTTACTTATTGTGGGGGGTTGTTTTGTTTTGTTTGTGTTGGTTTTTTGAGCCAGGGTCTCCCTTTGTAGTTCAGGATAGCCTTAAACTCACTATGTTGTCTAGGCTGTCCTTGAACTCGCGGATCCTCATGAGTCTGTCCTTCGGAGTTCCAGTGCTGGGATTACAGACGTGAGTCACCACAGGCGACTCAAATGAGGTTATTTACAAGGGGCATATATTCATGATGTAGTGCTTAGAATGTATTTCATGGTCTATGGAAGAAGTGGGAATCTAGTATCAATAATTCTACAAATTAATAGAAATATTACAATGTTTTGTCAGGTCATCTCTGACTGGTACAAATGACCATTTTGAAGACAAAACCTTAAATTTATCTTTTTGGTAAGAAAATAACGTGCTCTGATACTCCCATGACTGATTTAAAAGTAGTTATTTCCATCACATTACATTATGCCACTGATGAAGAAAGATTTATTATAACAGGATTTTTAGTGATAGGAAGGGGATATGATATTTTTATTCCTTGAGGGCAGAGGTAGTTGGGAGGGTAGGAATTCTGTGAGAGGTTTTTTTCATATATCTACAAAATAAAACTAAACTATAAGAAACATGAGTGAAATCATTATAGTATACCTTTGTTCACTGAAACTATTTTCTGTTTAGAAATAGCAAAAGAAAAGATTGAGATGGAGACTTACACTTCCATCTGAGTGGTTAGGGTAACCACAAAATGGGAGTCCAGTTTCTTTTGGACTCTTAACTGTTCTCAATTTTAGTTTAGCAGGATACAAGGGCTGTCTAATAAATACAGTAACCCATTTTACACTTTCTTCACCACTTAAATGCTATACAGTCAAGCCATTATAATCCCAGAGACTACCTTGATATCTAAATTGGTTTAATATTTAAACTAACCAGAATAAGTGGTCTTACTCTTTATATTTATATTCACTGATTTCAGTAGAAAAGATGAATGAATGAATGAAAACTATTGATATATGTTCTAAATGACTTTAACTAAAAAGCCCTTTGCTTTGTACTGTAATATTTGTGCAGTTTTTATTTCTACCGCGTTGAAAAACAAGTTAGCCACACAAAACAGAGAGAGAAAAAGCAAGCAGATTACCTTAAGTAAGTCACTTAAGGCCTAAAACTCTCAACTCTGTCATCTGTAAAATGAGAATATATACCTCTTAGGATTCTTGGGAGAAGTGAAATGACATATGTAAAACAATGACAAACACATAGTAATTGCTTATTAAGTCTAACTAGTTTTAATCACTTGAAACAATCTTTTATTGCTGTTTTTGCTCTACTCTTAGTATCTAATCATTGGCTGAATCCCTTGCCTCATGACTCCAGAAGCTAAGTAATAGACACAGAGGTTTATTGAGAATCTGAGAGGGTAAATGATTTCTTTTTTTTTTTTTTTTAGTTTTTTTGAGACAGGGTCTCGCTTTTGTGGTTTAGGCTGGCCCTGAGCTCAGCCTCAAACTCACATCACAATCCTCCTGCCTCTGCCTCCCAAGTGCTGGGATGACAGGCGTGAGCCACCACGCCCGGCACTGTGGTATGTGGTACTGGTTGCTGCTAGGTGTGGGTCTCCACACCCAGTATTGTTATGTGGTTACCGGGGAATCGAACCCGGGTCCTTGCGCTTGCAAGACAGGCGCCGGAACCACTGAGCTAACTCCCCAGCCCGGTAAATGATTTCTTAGGGTTGCGTAGAAATGGCGGAGGTTGGCTGATCGCTGTGACCTCAATCTGGGTATTTGTTTGTTTGTTTTTCAGTAGTGATGAATTCAGGGCCTGGCACATTTCAGACAAGTACTCTACCACTTAGCTATATCCCAGCCCAAGATCTGGATTTTCAACACAGTATGATTTCCATGCATCGTGGTCCAAGAGGATGGAAAGAGGATCTTGACATTGCTCAGAAAGGACTACTGTGTCAATATCCCAGTTCCATTTTTCAGCTTCCCTCTAATTCTGCCTAAACTGCTCTGGTTTTGTCATTTCCCTGTTCAAAACATCTAATAATTTCTCATGACCTATTCAGTTCAGCACATATTTATCAACTTGTTCTTAGGTTCCCCCGCCCCACAAGCATGCACATGCAGCCCCACGTCCCAAGTGGACTGACCTGTCCTGACTGCTTACTGACCAAGTGCTTTCCGCTCTGTTGCCATCAGGCCTATGTTCTTATCTCTCCTTTTCTAGATAGCTTCTGTGCCTCATTTTCCAGACCTACCTCTAATGCTATCTTTTTTTTTTTTTTTTCTGAGACAGGGTCTCGCTTTGTAGTTCAGGCTGGCCCTAAACTCAGCCTCAAACTCATATCCCAGCAATCTTCCTGCCTCTGCCTCCTGAGTGCTGGGATTACAGGTGTGAGCCACCACGCCCAAAACTGTGGTATGTGGTGCTGATTGCTGCTGGGTGTGAGTCTCCACACGCAGTATTATATGTAGTCACCGGGGGATCGAACCTGGGCCCTTGAGCTTGGAAGATAGGTGCTGGAACCACTGAGCTAAATCCCCAGCCTAATGCCATCTTTTATGAGGCCTTCTCAGATCATCTCGTTGCTGCTCTCTCCCTTGACTCACCTGAATGCTTGATTTGTACTTTTTATTTCTTTTGTTGCAGTAGTGGAGCTCAAACCCACATTGTGCATAGTACACAAGCATTCTGCCACTAAGCTAAATCTGTACTCATCTGATTTATACCTTTTCTTATTACACAATATTCTCTCTTGTATTCCATTTTAGGGTTATGTTTGTCTTATCCTTCCTAAATGTCCATGTCTTTGATTTTAAAAGTACCATGTCTCACAAACGTGCCACTAATATCTTATTTTATTTTATTTGTATTTTTTTTGAGACAGGGTCCTGCTTTGTAGTTCAGGCTGGCCCTGAGCTCAGCCTCCAAATCACATCACAGCAATCCTCCTGCCTCTGCCTCCCGAGTGCTGGGATTACGGGCGTGAGCCACCACGCCCGGCACTGTGGTATGTGGTGCTGGTTACTGGTGGGTGTGAGTCTCCACGCCCAGTATTGTTATGTGGTTACCAGGGAATTGAATGCGGGCCCTTGTGCTTGCAAGACAGGCGCCAGAACCACTGAGCTAAATCCCCAGCCTGCCACTAATATCTTAATTGTTTAGTTGTATTATATTCAAATATTTATTTTAGGTTCAAAGCCATGTCTGAAGATAATTATAAGTTTTACTGTATATGAAGACAGCAGGCCTAATTCCTAAGGGAAAAATTCACTTCTGACTCTAACAGTATATTTGTAGCCATTGATAGTAAGTAAGTACATGGAAACTCATCCCTAAAGTACACTTTGATGCTTAGTGTTTGGGATTTGTTATTTTACTTCCTTAGGTGGTGTTTTTTCTTACAGTGATCTTTGGAACTTTGTATTCCTTGTTCTAGATATTAATAACTAATAAAATGAGATTCTCTCTTATTTGCAACAGAATGTGATTGTTTGCTTGAGTCAGAGTCTGGGAAACCTTAAAACTTTGGTTCTGTAAAGCCAGATACCTTACTTTGTAATAACCATTTGCAACTGTGCACAAATAAACTTATTGTTGTACTCATCCTCTCTGTTAGTTCTCCGTGGCATGTGCCCTTCTGGCACACCCAGTATTTTGTTTTGTCTTTATCTTCAATCCCTACAGGAGAGTTGAGGTCCAAGAAGGCAGAGGCTGTTGGCTGGCTGCTTTTGTAGTGGTGCAGATCCAGCCTCAGACCTGACACCAGCTAAGCCAAGCACTTCATCCCTGAGCTACATCACTATCCTGAAATGTGAGGATTTTTGTTTTATTAAATCACAGTAGCCTCAGCTCATGGGACAGTACCTAGCATGGAGTAGTTGCTTATTTTATTGGATGACTAGAGAGATTTGCCTTCTGTAATTCCTCCAGTTTGTTGCCCAAAAAGGTTTCATTTTAAACATAAGGAAGTTAAATCCTAAGGCAGTAAAATATTGTTTAGAAGAGTAGAGTTTGTACACATCTTGTTCGCTGGCTTTTAGATTTTTCCGTGAGCAGTCTTGAATTCACTGTATTTTGTTTTTGTCAAATGCAAATAAAAGCTATTCCTACCACTGCACTGTACATCCAGTATGACTGTGTATCAGTCTGGCTAAAACCTAAAAAGACTGTTCATTGTAACAGAGTCTAATAGAAGCTGGCTACCATGGCCTCTGGCATTCGTAACTAAGACCAAAATCAGAATAAAATTCCATATAGGAGCAGTAGCTGCTTCAAAACACTTATTTTGTTTTCTTAGATACTGACATTGACCCTGAAAATTGGCCGCATCAAGCTTGTGATGTTAATTTGGGGTTATCACTTTTCTTGCACATACAAGTAATTGGCTTTGAAAAGTGTTTTAAGCCTGAATTAAAAGGACTTAGTCACTGGTGAATCATGGCGAGCAGTTTTCCCTTTGCACTGCTGGAGGGAACGCCATTGTCTCCACCACGAGCTTTTGAAACATTGAAAACGTCAAAATCCTTATTTTTATGTACCGGGTTTTGGAAAAGCTCTTTGAGGCTTAAAGTAACGACCTTAATTACATTGCTTTTTAGAGGTAGGCACTAATTACAATTGCCTTTGCAGATTTTCATACAATTTTTTTATTCCCTGCCTCTCTGTGAGTTTTCTCATTGCATACAAAATCCTCAGAAGTCCCCTAGATAGTACATGAATGACCACCAGGACTTTGTTTTGTTCCCTATTATAGTCTAGTGCCTGGAACAGTACTTTGCACGGAGAAGGCAATTAATAAGTATTTGTTGAGTGAAGGCACACTCTTACTAATAGTGCATCTCAGGAAAACCATGAAAGTCTGTTGAAATGAATTTTCCCCAGCCCTTTCAAAAGAGATAATCATCACTTCATAATTGCCCTAGTTTGGGAGGCTCCCAGCATTAGCCCAGAGTGGTTCTGTCCTAAATGTTCCTAATATTGGTCGTGCCACTCTTAGCTCTCCTCTCAGGGATCACTTACAAAAGGAAGGGTAGACTGGCACCACCCAGAGGTGCTTGCACGTGTGAGAGCCAATAGGAGTTGTAACAGGAAATACTTCAGCTTGCAGCACTGATAGTAATATGCGGCACCCCGATCACACTCTTTTTATCTTCCGTGCCTTGTTAAGATAATACGAAGTTTCCTGAAGATATATGTGTGTGCTTGAAAGAAAATTAGGTTTAGATTTGAGAATCAAGATGTGAATGGTTATTTGCCTTTTCTTCATTATCAAGAAATTGGTGAGTTGTTTTTAAGTTCTTTCTTTTCCTT
The DNA here is from genome assembly GCA_004026965.1 of Petromus typicus. Taxonomy (NCBI): domain Eukaryota; kingdom Metazoa; phylum Chordata; class Mammalia; order Rodentia; family Petromuridae; genus Petromus; species Petromus typicus. The sequence goes on from PVIR01006839.1 coordinate 53,756, forward strand.
CTAATGCCTTGCCCTGTGAAACCTTACTGTAGCTGGTAGGGAAGGGATTGGAGGCTACTTAAATATAAAATGATTAAAATTTAAGTTGATGATAATGCCAGTAATGTTACCTTGCTCTGATATTTACATGCTACCTTCACTGTAAACATTGATAGACCGTGCTAGATTTTATGTAATATGTGTTTAATTTGAGCATATTTTCCTCTTTTGTACGGTTTGGGCAAAAAAGTCCAGAAATTTTTTGTAGAAGATTCTTTCCAAAATGTCGAAATGTAAAGCTGTATAAAATGCTGTTGACGTTAACTGTCTGACCAGGAAGTACTCCATTTAAGTGTCACTTAAACAACTAAGTGTCTGTAATAACTTCCTTTCTCGGGATGAAGGTGCTTGATAAGCTGGGTGGTGTTCTTACAACTTCAGTTCAGTTTTATCTTTCCTGTGTGTGAGAGACAGTCTTTTACTGAAAGCCATCTCTGGGCCAAACTCATTGACTGCTGCTGCTAAATAAAGAATTTTTAAAGTCTTTAGCATGTCGGAATGAAAATACAGGACATATATTTGAGACAGTCTGCTGTGAGTAAGCTTACTCAGAATTTATTTTATTATATATATGGTTTAATCTTTTGTTATAGTTTGTGTCTAAATATTGTTAGTGAATAGGAGTAATTTAAACTTTGTTGAATTTCATGTGAATGTTTATGCTTTCGCTCCAAGTCCAGCTGAGAGTAGTCAACCTCAAAAGTCATTGGATTCATAAGCTCTGTTTGTTTTAATTTATAGTTTGATATTCTACAAATAAGTATTAGGGTTGACTTTTGAAAACTTGGATTTGTTTATTTTCCTTTCTTCTGAATAAATGCTCAGTTGCCAATAAAATATCACAGTCTTGGCAGGAAAGCGCTTAAACAACAACAAAAATTTAAAGATGCTAAATTTAGATCATCTTTATTAAATAATGTAGTTTATAATAATGGATGATATTATTACTATAAAACAACATTTCAAAATTAAATAGTCCAAAATGGTACACTAGTCATCTTATAGATTTTTTAAAATACCATAATTCCTGTTTTTTTCAGAGACAGAATAGAAAGCAGAGGAATTTTGTGGATAAGATACCAAATTGAGAAACTAAGATCAAACTGTCTGGTTGCATTTACTGTTTTATAATTTGTTTTATCATTTCAGTCCATGAGGTTAGTTACTTATTAAAGTAGGAAATTAAGATATTTTAGCTATGAGGTAATTAATAACTTAGGGGACTATTCTAGTTCATAAGATGAAATTTGATGAAATAGGGAAATGGATACTTTTAAATTTGACAGCCCCTGGTGTATACGTTAAAGTTCATGCCCAGCTACTTTAATAGTTGTTTTGTTTACTAACTTTCTTGAACTCCTAAAACAGGGCTTAAATGAAATATGTAGGTTAACATGTAACCGTGATATCCAAAACATGTTTTATGTATAAATTAGGTCTGACATGTAGGATGCATTTTTCATTTAAGAAACATTGCAGTGGCTATTACTCACTGGGGGGGGGGCATATCCATTGCATTAAAAAAGCGAATGTAAACTTTCAAATAATCTTTGAAATTTGATGTTTTATGACATATGCTTTTGTCCTTAAGATTCATGACTATTGAAGACTTAAAAGTACAAATTGTGTGAATTTCAGCTTTCATACCTAAGGATTTTTGTGATTATCTGAGTGCTACACTGGCTGCCCACAAGTGCCCCAGTCATGGTTTGAATGGGGTGGGACAGAGGAAGTGGGTGGCGCTTCACAGTGACAGATTATTGCAGATTATGTGGCCGCCTGCCAGGACAGCGCTAGTCAAAGGGAAAAGTGGAAGTTACCAACTGCGTACTATTAACTTGTGCATATTTATTTAACCAGTTCTAACAGTTTGCCAGTTTCATGCACAGAAGACAAGTTTTACCCTCCAGAATGACCAGCCTTGTGCCAAACCTTCTATTTTCTGGTTTCCTGAGATGATACTCCTGATCTCTAGTCTGCAAAGATCACACTGACTCTTTTGTGGAAGGCCACACATTAGCAGGAAAAAAGAAGGAAGTACTTAAAGCTATAACAGTATTTTCAAGTTAAAAGTATTGCAGAATTAAGATATATGGGTGTTGTCCCATCTTATTCAGGCGGCATATATAAACTTATATAACAATTTTTTAAAAATCACCTATTGTGAAAGGATTTTGTACTTCTAGATGGTTCTGGTTCAGTTTGCAATTGAGATTCTTACTGTTGCAACAGAAAAGGAAGCCTTTATGGAGGAAATACGACATCTGTGCCCAGATGCATAAGGAAGGAATTATAGTGAAGAGTTATTTTTAGAAGTGTCTTATGAATATGTTTTCTGTACTATGTAGTATCTTTGAAAGGTTAGTGTCACTAGTAGGAATTAAACAAGTTGTTCAGGTCATTGGATAGTCTTAAGAAAATACTTTTTGAAGCATTTTGATGTTAACAACCTAGATAAGCCTTAAACTGGCATGCCTTAAGTAGTAGCACTTTCTTTTAAATTGTGACCAAATTTAAAAAGATCCTGTCACTACCTGCAAATAGTAATGTAAGTCAGGTTGAAAGAGGAGCATAGCAGTGTCTCACTGTCCTCCAGGGACAGAATGTGTTGAGTTCAAGAAGTCATTCTTTTACAGTGAACGGCATGTCCAGCTTCCTTATATTTATTTTTGATTTTGGTCACAAATATTTAGAGGTGACAGTAGACTGATGTTTTACATGGAAGGTGAACATTTCTGCCATCTTCTAGTTTTGCGGCTTTGCACAAATCCTTCTAATCTCCTTGAAACCTCAGTTTCTTCAACAATGAAATGGGTATTATAATCCTTAAAGCATTGTTGTCAGGGCTAAATAAGATAATGCATGAAAATCACAAGGTTGGCTACACATTGTAAAAGATGAGCTCACAGGCTGAAAATCATGCTCATTTTTGCGATTTTGGAGTATGCTAATTTTCATTAAGTGCTTCGTAAAAAATGATCACAGGAAGAGATATAACAACGCATGAAATCATGTATAGGTAATAGAATAATAATATAATAACAGAATTTAAAAAAAAACAGATGAGCACATGAATGAAATATGTTAACTTTATTCTACTCTTTTTTCTTTCTCTCTTTTTGGTAGAACTGGGGAATGAACCCAAAACCTTCACACTGAACCACATCTGCAGACTTTTTTTATTTCTATTTTGAGGCTGGGCCTCACCAAGTCATTGAATTGCCTGGGCTGGGCTTGAACTTGTGAACTTTGTGCCCCGGCCTCCCAGAGTCTTGGGATTACAGGCATGTGCTGTCACACCCTGTTTCCTCATACCATACCATATGCTAAGCATTTTCAGGGGTTGGGAGGAAATAAAGTATTGGAGTTAACTAAATCTTACTGTGTTAGTCAAAATGATTATAAGTCTAATGAATTTAGTTTTAGTAATATTTTTTCTTTGTTTTACTTTAGAGAATTTCCTCCCAATTTGATAGAGCAGTTCAGGAAAGCAGCATTGCTAAGTGTTTGTTTTTAAAATTTGTTTGCACAGTAGTGAGTCTTCATCTGGGTGGACTGTCGGATAAAGTGAGGGCTCTGACATAAGATTTTAGATTGCCAAAAAAATATTTTAGATTACCTAAAACAAAAGATTTTTTTTTTGTCTGTTTTTCTTTGTTGTCTTTCTGATAGAACCATCCAATAGACAACATATATTTGAGTATATAGAGAAATGTTTCTCAGCTCCTCATTCTTGCGATTCTCGTCCTGTATTGGGTCAGTTAACTTTGTTTGTAAACTGAAAGCATTACAGCTAATTCTGACAAAAGCAGATTTTCATGGAAGGTGTTAGCAAAGCACTTGTGAAGTTTGAGGGAACACTTGCAATAAATTGAGTAAAGCAACTATTTTTTGAGACAGGGTCTCGCTATGTAGCGATCCCCCTGCCTCAGCCTCCCCTGATCACCTATTGTGATGCCTGACTAGTGAAACTTTTTACTTGAGAAATATTTAGCCTTTGTGAATATATTTTTGATGTTTAAAACGTCTAAGTCTTAGTCCATAGTGTAAACCCTTTGCCTAGTAGCCGGCTCCTAGACCAGTCCATATCTCTTCCTTGTTTCTGGTAACCGCTAATTTTATATTCTCGACATTGTTACCAAGATACACTATCTGTCTGTACTGCTGTGGCTCTTTCCTAGACTACCACAATTGTATCCCTCTTTGCAATCTCTTGTTTCTAATGCATCCCGAATAACCTTCTCTAAATGCTACTTGTGGCATGTCACTCCTCCTTGCAGAGGGCTTTAGTAGTTCCGTTTTCTACTACATTACAACTTACTTCTTCTGCCTGATTTTCAACATCCTTTCTAATCTGACCTCCACCATGTATCCAGTTTCATTTCCTGTGTTGTTTGCCCCATCTTTTCAGTTCTTTTGAAGTCAGTCAGTCTGTCAAACATACCATACTCAATCCAGTCTGTGCCTCTGGAGCTAACTTATTTAGCTTATACAGAAAGCTTCCTCCAGGGCTTCTCTCTGCTGACCCAGATTTACCTGTCCTTCAAACTGCTGGGTCAAGTTTACTCTGTGTGTGAAACCTTTGCTTTTTCTGCAAACTCCCAGATGACTTTTCTCCCACCCTAAGCCCGGTAATGGAACTCAGAGCTGAGAACATGCTGTGAAGGGCTCTACTACCGAGCAGCATCCCACTCCAGTTTTTAAAAACCAGGGTCTCACTAAATTGCTAGGCTGGCCTCAAACTCTGGATCTTCCTGCTTCAGCTTCCCAAGTGGCTCGGATTATAGGCATCATTGCCACGTGATTTTTAATTTAGAAAGATAATGAACAAAAATATATGTAACATTTTATATCATTTGCTGTTCTGTTTTCATTAAACATTTTGAATACAGGGCCCTATTTTGTAGTTAAATCCTTTACGATTCCGTAATGCTGTGGTACCTGACTTCAATTTGAAGGGAAAAAAAAGAACATAAACCCTTTGCACCATGTTTACCTAAGTCAAAAACCCTAGTAATATAGAAGGGGAGTTGTAGAATATCCATGTAGTTTTAGAACATTTGTCTAGTGTTTTGGGTCTGTAATGATGCCTAATTATAGATGCAGCCTGTTATACCATATTTTTGTTTATTTAGTTGATAAATACTTAGCATCTACTTGTATCAGGGCCTGTGCTAGTTCTGATGAGAACTATGCCTTCTCTTTAACTAATAAACAAAATTATTGGCCAGTGCTGTACAGATCTGTATAGTGCTATGAAAACATGTAGAAAATTAAATGAATCTTTTCCTGTTCTAATTCTTTAACCTAATAATACAAAGCTCTTAATGTTTATTCATATGAATGCCTCAACCATATCTTGTAAACTGAGACTAAACATTTAAGTTTGTTACTCCACAGGACAATAATAATAATAATTGATGATTATTGACTGTTTGCAGGTAGTGCCATATATTGAAATTTATATTTTGTGAATATTTTGCCTTTTATGGCTTCTTTTAAGTGCCCTTTACCTGGATCATCCATGATGTTCAGACAGATTAGGTGTTTGCACAAAGTTGGTAACACAACCTCGTCCTGAATTCAGTTTTGTGCCTGTATTCATGACTAGCTTGTGATGCTACCTCTCATAGTGAAGATTAGAATTAAAGAACTCTGTGAAATATTGCTCTATTCATGCTATATGTGTGATAAGTCTAAGGTCTATTCATGTATGACAAAAAAGCTGGATGGATAGCGCACCAATGGTAGAAAGTTATGAACTACTCCATGAAATTATGGATTATTTAGTGCCTCTTAGAAATTTTAAAAAAATCATTAAGTATACAAAAACACAGTTTTCTCATTTTAAGTGATCATCACACCTTATTCTCTAGCCCTATAAGGACTTTGTTAGATATTATTGTTCCTAACTTATAGATAAAGCTATTTATTTTATTTTGAAATTTGAAGTAAAATTTATATAACATCAGATTCACTACTTTAAAGTATACAGTTCGGATTTTTAGTGTATCCACAGTGCCATTGCAATCATGACCATGATCCTAATTCAGCAACCTTCCTATTGCTCCCAAAAGAAACCCTGTGCCTATTTACAGGCACTCCCAATTATTCTTGTCCCTCGTGCCTGGTGATTTCCTATCTGTGGGTTTCCCTGTTCTGAGCATTTTTTTTTTTTTAGGTTTTTTGAGACAGGGTCTAGCTTTGTGGTTCAGGCTGGCCCGGGGCTCAGCCTCCAACTCACATCACAGCAATTCTCCCGCCTCTACCTCCCAAGTGCTGGGATTACAGGCGTGAGCCACCACGCCCGGCAATGTGGTATGTGGTACTGGTTGCTGCTGGGTGTGGGTCTCCACACCCAGTATTGTTATGTGGTTACCGGGGAATCAAACCCAGGTCCTTGCGCTTGCAAGACAGGCGCCGGAACCACTGAGCTAACTCCCCGGCCCCTGTTCTGAGCATTTTATATCAATGGAATGAGACAAAATAGGGCTTTTGGTATCTCCCTTCTCCATTTAACCTAATATTTTCAAGATTCCTCTGTGTTGTAGTATCTGTCAGTACTTCATTCCTTCTGTGTATCCCTTGTATGAGTATACTACTTTCTGTATATTTCCCAAATTATGGATATTTGAGTTGTTTCTCCTTTGTGGTACTTATGAATAATTCTACTGTGAATATCGAGGTACAAGTTTTTCTGTGTATATATGTTTTCAGTTCTCTGAAGTACTTGTTTAAGAGTGAAATTGCTCATGATTATTTTTGCAAAATAATTCAGATGAAAATGCTTTTAAATGACTTTTGAATTATTTGTCCATCATCACTTCCTACATACATGTACACATAAAATACATACATAAGGCATTGTATATTTAGCTAGTGTCTTTCCCAGATCTTTTCTTGATAAAACAGAGCAAATTTAAGCTCAGATTCTGGATAAGTAATCTTTCATTTGAAATGAGTAATGTGAATTTAACATTGCCTACAACCTTGAAAGGTGCTATGGAGGTATCAGGGATTTAGCTCAGTGGTTCCGGCGCCTGTCTTGCAAGCACAAGGACCCCGGTTGGATCCCCAGTAGCCACATACAATATTGGGTGTGGAGACTCACACCCAGCAGCAATCAGCAGTGCATACCGCAGTGCCGGGCGTGGTGGCTCACGCCTATAATCCCAGCACTCTCAAAGGCAGAAGGATTGCTGTGATGTGAGTTGGAGGCTGAGCTCAGGGCCATCCTGAACCACAAAGCTAGACCCTGTCTCAAAAAAAAAAAAAAGAAAGGTGCTATGGAGAGCCAATAACCAAGACTCTTACTGCTAGTTGTATTCAATTAATGAAATTAAGAGATGTCAGGATCCTTTAACAATGAGGCATACTGGATATATGGTCCACAGATGTGATCCCAGCATTTAAGGGGCTGTTGAGGCAGCAAGATCTTAAGACAAGACCATTTTGGGGTACGCAGCAAGTTTAGGGCTAAGTTGGACTACATGATGAAACTGTCTCAAAAAAACTAAAAAGTAAAAAATAAGTAAAAGCAAGGCATAAGCACATCAATTCCATAAGAAATTCCCCGTACTTTCTATACATAAAGAAGGAAATGATTGTTTCTGCACCATGGAGAAGAAGAACATTGGGGATAGAATTTAAACTAAGCCCTGAATACTGACTAACTTTTCAGTCTGTGTGGCGAGACATAATCAATGTATTTTTAGCTTAGTTCAGACATTGTGAACAAAGTGTCAGATACTTAGGGACAGTGGCAAATCAAAGGCCTTTGAATCACATACCAAGACATTTGCACTTTGAACAGTAGATAGTGGGGAGCCATTTAAGGTATTTGAATAGAAGAGACTGATGCAATCAGAGCCTTTGAAAGACTACTCCGTCCATAATTTGTAGCATGACTTACAGGAAAAAAGACATTGAGAATGAGAACTTGGACTGGTAGTGAGGTTCTGGAACTAGGACGGCTTTAATGGAAAAGAAGAAAAGCAGCTTGTGAGAGATTTATCGAGGGCATGAACAGCTTGGGAGAGGGAGCAAAAGCACTGTAGTGTATCCGATGAATAAGAGGAAGTACGGAGAGAAGAGCCCCACACAGATGCATGAGTGAAGAAGTGAGAGAGGACAAGCCAGCTGAGTTTGTTGGGAAGGAATTCACAGCAGATAGCACCACACAAGAGCGCTATGAGGAGATGCTGCCCAGCATTATGGAAGATGCAGCCTGAGAAGCCTCCTGTTGGATCTGGAGGTGAGTAGGTTGGAGCTAGTGAGTTTATTAGCCCCAGTGCATCTTACTGTCGGGGAAGGCTCCCCCTTATTCCTTTAATAAACAATTCCTTGGGGCCGGGGTTCTAGCTCAGTGGTTCCGGCGCCTGTCTTGCAAGCGCAAGGACCTGGGTTCGATCCCCGGTAACCACATACAGTACTGGGCGTGGAGACTCACTCCAGCAGCAACCAGTACCACATGCCACAGTGCCGGACATGGTGGCTCACGCCTGTAATCCCAGCACTCGGGAGGCAGAGGCAGGAGGATTGCTATGATGTGAGTTTGAGGCTGAGCACAGGGCCAGCCTGAACCACAAAGCAAGACCCTGTCTCAAAAAAAAAAAAAAAAGAAACAATTCCTTGAGCATACTGCAGGCCCAAAAAAAGAGCTGGAAAAGAGAAAACAACTAAAGATTTAAGGGAAGAAAAAGAATTAAGGAAATGAGAAGGTCTTCAGGTGAACAATTAAGAGGCTGTTTGTTGTTGGGCAGAGGTGGTTAACCTGAAAAGACAGGGCCATGAAAACAAGTGAGTATAAAGAAATTTCAAAGTAGAATGGAGGGAACTTGTGGAAAAAATGGCTTCAATTTAGAATTTATATCATTACTTAGTAGTAATAGTACTGCAGATAAACAAATTAGAATTAGAAAATATCTTGAGTTACCTCAAACATATGTACAAAGCTCATACTCTCATTCTATCCTGAGTAAGTGATTCATTCTCTTAGCTGTGCATTGAACAGTTCCCTGTTTACACTTTTAAATGCGTTCAGCTTCTAAAAGCATCGCTACATGATATATAGAGTACTAGTTAGGCCTTTTGAGTCTGCATTTCTTCTAACACTCAAGCTGTGTATTTTGAGTGCTACTAATAGAGGAAAATAAAGAACAGTATATTTTGTTTAAAAATTAGTTCATAGGGCCAGGGATTTAGCTCATTGGTTCTGGCATCTGCCTGGCAAGCACAAGGTCCTGAGTTTGATCTCTGGTATCACACCACAGTGCTTGGTGTGGTAGCTCAAGTCTGTAATCCTAGCACTTGGGAGGCAGAGACAGGAGAATTGCCTGAGAGTTCAAGGCTAGCCTGGGCTACATAGTGAGTTCAGGGCCAGCCTGAACTATAAAGCAAGACTCTATTTTAAATATAAAAAAATTCATAATCCTCAGCTAAAAATTTTTATGTACATATTTTGTTCTTCCTAAAAGATGGCTCAAAATAATTTGTGGTATTTTCCACAAGGTATTATTCTGTCAGCAATCTGTTCTATTGTATGGCAGGCATAGTAACAACATTTTAATCTTTACAATGAATAGTTAAAAGTAATGATGAACATATGTATCACTTTGAAATTTAAATTCCCTATTTTCAGGTGTTATAAAAACCAGTTCCATATCGGTTCTGAAATTGAAGGTTCCCAATAAAATTTGGTGAATGAGTAGATGTAGAAGCTAAGATTTCCTTGGTTTCCTTTAACTTTTTCCTCTTTCCAGCATAATGGTGGGAAATTGCTGACCCAAGACAGCTCTCCTTACACATTTTTTAATAAATATGTAAGCAATACATTCTTTTTGCCTAAATCAGTAGAAAATATGTGACTAATTAGATTAAAATGTATATTCTAAATCCAGATATATTTTGACATGTAATTTTTCAGACTTAGACAAAATATTTTAAGAATATAACTAGGATAGTATGTTTAATAAACCATTTATTTTCTTGGGCAGTATATCACCAACAGATATGCATCTCTGTCTCTCAAAATATCTTCTTCCACTTCACTTTGAAGTTTGCATTATATGGATATTTAAGATGGAATTTATTTATTCGCACAGTTGTTCTGAATAGCTTCTTAGTCATCCTCTATATCTCCAGTACAAATCTAGTTTTCTCCTAGTCAGAAGA